>PITA01011801.1:0-64949 GCA_004023965.1 Spilogale gracilis | reverse complement strand
ATTTTTTTTTTTTTTTTTTTTTAATTTATTTGACAGAGAGAAACACAGCCAGAGAGGGAACACAAGCAGGGGGAGTGAGAGAGGGAGAAGCAGGCTTCCCGCCGAGCAGGGAGCCCGATGTGGGACTCGATCCCGGGTCTCCAGGATCATGACCTGAGCCGAAGGCAGTTGCTTAACCAACTGAGCCACCCAGGCGTCCCAGGAGCTGGGACTTTTAAGCGGATAGATTACAGACAAAAAGGGGCGCCTGGATGGCTCAGTCTTCAAGCGCCCGTCTTTGGCTCAAAGACAGGGTCACGATCCCAGGGTCCTGGGATAAACCCCTCATCGGGCTTCCAGCTCAGCAGGAAGCCTGCTTCTTCCTCTCCCATGCCCCTGCTTGGGTTCCCTCTCTTGCTGTGTCTCTGTTAAATAAGTAAATTAAATCTTTAAAAAAAATAATAGCACAGAGTGCTGAGGGCCAAAGGAGGCCTCCGGAGAAACCCTGCTATGGAGCAGTCTCCGGCCTTCCGACAATCCTGCTTATGAGTGGATCACTGCCTCCTTGGCTCCCCAAGGTTTTCTTTCCATGGGGGATACCAGATCCAGATTCAGATACCCACCCGAATCTTGGCTACTTGGGGATGAAGTACACAAGTATATTAGCCACTTCTTAGTCAAGCAGGGAACTTGCAGAAGAGATGGACAGACAGGATCACCAAAGACTTGTTCTGAACTGGCAGGCCAGTGAAGTCACAGCTGATCTTAGAGCCTCTGTACGCCAGGCTGCTGAGGCACGGGGCAGGCGCAGGGCTGCATGCCCATGCCAGGACAGCTCAACGCCTTCTTTTATGCAAATAAGGGTGGCAGATCTTGGTGCCACAATCTTGTCCTTAGCAGAGGCCCTGGCTTGCCCTTCCCATCATTGTCTAATACGTGCGTAACTGACTGACTCAATTAGGGCAGGGCTCATCCTGGGGTGATGCACCTTTGAGGGCACCGCAGCAAACAGGCCCGGGGAACAAGGCTAGGTCAGACCCACGTAACTGAGTAAATATAACATCATCAGTGCTCCTCAAACCTTAGCTGCTACTTAAAACAATGAGAAAAAGATAGGAAAGTATTAAGAACTAAAGGACTGAGTTAGTCCATAATCCTGGGGTTTAGAACAAGACACATTCCAAAGAAGGGCTGGGTTTATTTTCTGATGGAACCTTTTAATATAAAACAAAGATAAAACACATCTCAACCCTGCCTTTGCCAGCATGCCTTGTTTTTTACAAGATGCATGCTTGATCTTAAAACTAAGTAGCAGAGTCTTTAGGAGCATTTGGTTGGGAGAAATAGAAAAAGCAAATTCCAGGGAAGCCTGGGCAAGCCCCAAAGCTGAGCTCTGTCCCTGAACATTAGAGCAGTCCTTGTCTTTTCAGATCCTCATAGGTCTTCTTATTCACAACATTCCCACTGGAGTCTTCATATTCCTCCTGAAAGGAAAAGGGCACACTATTAGCTATGCCACCTGGGAGAAATGTTTGGAACCAGCCTCTGGGTACCTGAGTTCACCCTGGCTTGATTTCACAGCATTCATTTGAGACAGCCTTGATCAACTGGGGGTCTGCCAGAGAATCAAAGCCGCCCTAAGGTCTCCGTGACCTACTGTGAACTAACACATCGCAGGCATGTAGTGTGCTGCCATTTACGACCTCTTGTGGGAAACCGGAGAAAACAGTTCTCAAATGATTCCCAAGACCCTAGGTTTCTGTCCTTTCTACCCGAGGCTACTGAGGGGTTGAAAGGGAGGCTAAGAAGGCTCAGCTTCCTCATTTCCAGCGTAATTCCTCTTCATTGTATTTTATATACTGCAACTCTACATTACAATTTGTAAAGGGCTTTACTGCCTAAAAAAAAAAAAAAAAAAAAGCAAAAAAGGAACAGCTGCTACACCACACATACAACACATTACATGTCATTCCTCATCTCTGCAATCTGCTCTTTGGGATGATGGTCTCAAGACCAACAAGGATGCTTCCCCACTCCATGCGACAGGCTTGTCTCCCACTGGATGCTCTCCTCAAAGGAGATCTAACCTATGATATAGATTCACAACTTCTTAGCCTGTGAATCCTCATGGCAGGGCAAGACATTAGATTCCCCTGCTTGCCACTTCAACATTTCAAGGGCAGAATACAGCCTGCCCTAAGACACACATTTCAAGTCTGACACGTTAGTATCACAAGCTAGGCTTATGTGTCAAGAGCCAACTTATAGATACTGGCACAGAATACTCGCCACTACTGGGAACCAGGGGACCGCCTTTCACCTCTTCCCTTTCTCCTGGGTGAGGGAGCGGTCACTTGACACTCTCCTGACGCTACGTTAGCACCCACCTCGGTGTCAGGCTGCCATCGTTCTGATGCCTTCTGCAGTTTCAGTTTGGCCCACACTGCAGGATGAGAAATGAGCCGCTGTCAAGACTGGACTGAGTATCCTTTAAGCAGACAAGTGTTACAACATCCCTGTCCCCATTAAGATCCTCCCGGATGGCCGTGTGTTTGAGGCTTTTGCCTGCCATAGACTAGAATTTCAGTTCTGGCCCACCTACAGACAAAACCCCCTCCATGGCAACACTTACCATAATCTTTGAGTTGCTGTAAAAGAAAAGTTGGACCAAATATAACCAAAGACCTCTTAGAGCAGAGAACTGATATACTCTCAAAGGAAGAAGTTAATGTGGTACAACCTACGGGAACTATGTGAGAAAGTGACCTTACGGACTTACAGTTCATTACAGAAGAGAAAGGGAACACTACACATGCTCAAGTATGTTTATTTAAAGGCTGATATGTAGATTTCAAAAGCTTCAGAGGAGAAAAAAAAAAAAAAGGTGAAGTATCATGGCCAAAGAATCTGAAAGATAAGATAGCTCAGCAAACACTGAAGATATTAAAACAAGAACTCTGACATTTCAGTAGAAGTAACCCAATGAAGATGAAAAGGAGCAGATGCTTCCAGAAATGACCACAGATTCAGAGGGAGGAAGCACACATACACAAGGCAGGAGAGGCACTAAACCAGGAAAGAGACCTGTCACACTGGTGTGGGAAGGTGCACTCTCAGAACAGCGATCCACACAGAACAGCTATGACAGGTCCATTGAGGAAGAGAGGTGAATTACCAGTGGTAGGAATTTTGATTCCTAGATGCTTCCACATTTCCCACCAAGTAGAGCAACTCTAAACCTGACAAGATTATATTGTGATAAGCAGTGTTATATGTAAGAGATGACTGAATTCTACTCCTGAAACTACTTTGATACTATGTACTAACAAACTGAAATTTAAATAAAAACTTGAAATATTAAAAAAAAAATACTTGGTAAGAGTGGAAGAAATACCATAGAGAGCAAGTTGAATCCTAAGATGGGGAACGTAACAGGGAAATAACATATGAGAAAGTGCTTAGCTCTGTCCCTGGTGTACAGATGCCTGCCTTATCAACCTTTCCTTCCTTGCCCATTGCTTCAAATGAGCTGAAGTCTTCAGGCCCAGACAATATGCATGCACATCACAAGTGAACAGAACATTTATTATGTGCTACAAGGAACCAGGGCAGAGTCTTGTCACCTTCTACGTCCAGACCACTCAGGAATCCAATCCAGAGTGGTACTAAAATACTGGAGATTGGAAATGCTATTGTGATTGTTTTTTCTTTTTATAGAGCTGTCATGATTTTTCTTTACGAAGAAAAAAATGGACATAGGAAAATATGGAGAAGAGAGGATATTACTCTTCAGAAGAACCTGGAAATAATTAGAAAAGAATGGGATCACCTCTGGGCACCAGTGTGGATGCGCTAAGAGTAAGTGAAGCGAACGAACTGAATTTCCTGTTTTTGATGAACTAGCTCACCCAATAAAAAGCCAGACATAGTGCATCATGATTTTAGCAAAGTCACTGCTCTCATTGGCAATGTCCACAGAGTTCACTATAACGTTTAAATTTCTTATGCTATTACTGTAAACAACACGGTGGTAACTGAAGTTGATACTTTATGTTTATCAGCTAGATAAATATATACCTAGTGAAAACTGGTCAATGGTGACCACCCATCTAAATCATGGGGATCTCTGGTGGCAATTTCACAGGGCTCTTTCTTAGCTGTATTTTCTTCAACTTAAAAAAAAAAATGGGCGTGCCTGGGTGGCTTAGTCAGTTAAATGTCCGGCTCAGGTCATGATCTCAGGATCCTGAGATCAAAGCCTGCACTGGGCTCCACATGTGGAGCATGCTTAAGATTCTCACTCTTGGGGCGCCTGCATGGCTCAGTTGGGTGACTGCCTTCGGTTCAGGTCATGATCCCGGAGACCCAGGATCGAGTCCCACATTGGGCTCCCTCTTCAGCAGGAAGCCTGCTTCTCCCTCTCTCACTCCCCCTGCTTGTGTTCCCTCTCTGGCTGTGTTTCTCTCTGTTAGATAGATGGATAGAATCTTTGAGAAAAAAAAAATTTTTTCTGCCCAAAAATATTTGGGCACCTGGGTGGCTCAGTTGGTTGAGTGACTGCCTCTGGTTCAGGTCATGATCCTGGAGTCCCAGGATTGAGTCCAGCATCAGGCTCCCTCCTCGGCAGGGGGGGGTGTCAGCTTCTCTCTCTGACTCTCCTCTTACCTAGTGCTCTTTCCCTCTCAAATAAATAAGTAAAATCTTAGAGGCGCCTAGGTGGCTCTGGGGGTTAAGCCTCTGCCTTTCGGCTCAGGTCATGATCTCAGGGTCCAGGGATTGTCTGCTCAGTAGGGAGCCTGCTTCTGCCATCTTTCTCTGCCTGCCTCTCTGCCTATTTGTGATCTCTCTCTCTCAAATAAATGAATAAAAAAAAAATCTTAAAAAAAATAAGTAAAATCTTAAAACAAAAGAAATTATCTATCTATCCAGTGAGAGCATGCACGCACACTCAATAGGCAGAGGGAGAAGCAGGCTCCCCGGTAAGCAAGGAGCCTGATGTGGGACTCGATCCCAGGACCCTGGGCTCATGACCTAAGCCAAAGGCAGACACCCAACTGACTGAGCCACCCAGGCATCCCACCTATTTTTATTTTTAAATATTTATTTATTTAAGTAATCTCTATACCCAACATGGGGCTCAAACTCACAACCCCAAGATCAAGAGTCACATGCTCTTTCATTGGAGGCAGCAAGGCACCCTGATGACAAACTCTTTTCAAAAAATCTACCTGGGGCCCTGAGTGGCTCAGTTGGTTGAACGACTGCCTTCGGCTTGGGTCATGATCCCGGAGACCCAGGATCGAGTCCCACATCAGGCTCCCTGCTCAGCGGGAAGCCTGCTTCTTCCTCTCTCACTCCCCCTGCTTGTGTTCCCTCTCTGGCTGTGCTTCTCTCTGTCAAATAAATACATAAATAAAATCTAACAGAAAAAAAAAAAAAAAAAAGAAAGAAAAACGTGTACTGCCATTTAAAAAAAGAAAATCTACTTGGTGAGGGTGATTGAAAGAAGGCAATATAGCATTGTGGAAAGTAAAGACTCTACCGTAGGACATGGGTTTGAACCCAGGGTTTTTCCCATTTACAAGGTATGGGACCTTGAAAAAGTTATCCAACTTTCCTCTTCTGAAAATGTGGGTGACCTACTACCTCCATCAACCATATATTAAAAATACTCCTTTAAATAATTTCTTAAGAATCAGAAATAACAGGGCGCCTGGGTGGCTCAGTGGGTTAAAGCCTCTGCCTTCGGCTCAGGTCATGATCTCGGGGTCCTGGGATCGAGGCCCGCATCGGGCTCTCTGCTCAGCAAGGGAGCCTGCTTCCTCCTCTCTCTCTGCCTGTCTCTCTGCCTAGTTGTGATCTCTCTCTCTGTCAAATAAATAAATAAAATCTTTAAAAAAAAAAAAAGAATCAGAAATAACATCTTTAATAAAGCTCTAAATATAACATATCAATAATGGATATTCCTAATGGATTTGTAAAAGAATGACATCTAGTTCTAAATGCCTGTATTAAAAAGAATAAAGAAACAAAGAGAAAACTTAGTTCTCATCTAAAGACTTAAGAAAGGAATTAAAAAAACCCCTAAGATTACAGAAAGTCTTGGCAAGAAAAAGAAAATAAAACAGAAGAGAAATGAAGCACTTGGTTTCCACTTTGTATGATAAATCAAGGCATTGTATGGGTTATTAACTGGAGAATATTTTTAGGCTGGTCCCTTTGTTGGAAGAAGTAATCTCTAGTTAAATATAAATAGTTTCAAATGACAGAAGAGAATGTAGCGTGTAATCCCATCCATTTTATGTCCTAAATACTGTTTTGATTCCTAAACCTGACAAGTGATTCAAAGAAAAAAGAAGCATATCTTTTATTCAAGAACATAAATATAAAAACTTCTGATGAGAATCCTAAAAAGGATAAATAACTGCATTAAGAGTATCTACCACGGGGCGCCTGGGTGGCTCATCGGTTAAGCCTTTGCCTTCAGCTCAGGTCATGATTCCGGAGTCCCGGGATCAAGCCCTGCATCGGGCTGCCTGCTCGGCGGGAAACCTGCTTCTCCCTCTTTCACTCCCCCTGCTTGTGTTCCCTCTCTGGCTGTGTTTCTCTCTGTCAAATAAATAAAATCTTTAAAAAAAAAAAAAAAAAAAAAAGTATCTACCACTTAAAAAAAAAAAAAGAAAGAAAGAAAGAAAGAAAGAGTACCACCAGTGTGAAAGTATCCAGGAATCCTGTTTAATCCAATACCCAATAAAAGAAAAAGTGGTAAGAATGCAACCTTTCTCTTGTGGAATGTGATTACTAAATAAAACCATGAGCCAATCTTAAGTCAGTGTAGATACACAAGTATCATTTCCTTTGAGGACACCAGCCACGTAAGGATGAGCTATGACTTACTTCTATTTAATTTAACACAGACTTGGGGAAAATGCTTAGGATACTATCCATGAAACAAATAAACAAGGAACACAATAAAAATATCACTTCCATTTCAGCAGCTGGCATGACTGTACGCTTAAAATGGTATCAACATCAATCTCAAGGTATCAGAAGTAATAAATTAACTCAGGAAAATTGCAGGACATAAAAATACGTATCCACAGCCTGCTGCCCCTAGACCTGGATACACCAGGGTACTGGGGGCAGTGAGCTGTAGGAGTGGCCACCTGATCTGGTGTCTAGGGAATGCAAAATGAAGCATACTTACAGGAGACAGCATCTTCGATCTGTGTCACATTAGCAAAGTGGGCAGTGTTTGGGATGCCCAAACACCTCATGCCATGGGCATGACGCCACTCCTAAAAGAAAGAAGCAAAAGGATGATGTGAAATGGGAGTAACTGAACAAAGAGCACCAACTCCATTCTATTCATAAACCCTAACTTGACCCTTTGCAAGACTCCACCTAATGGCAGCATTCCTTCCGTGGTTCACGTTTGTAAACAGCTGGCCACGACTGATAAGAGGCAATTATTTCAAAGCACATTGCATTGTTTTCCTCACAGGCCTGGTTTCTCAAACCAAGATCCAGATCCGATAATAGCCCAGAAAAAACCTGTGTCAAGACCACAGGAAAACACTACCACTCTAACCAGTGACCTCCCATGCAGTCCCCGGCCCCCACCAACACGAGTAAGCATTACTGAAGGCGGGTCACCTCTGTAAGTAAGGGGTAAGACTGTTCACCAGGTATAAGCAAGGATGTGAAAGACAGCATGGAGAGACAGTGACAGTTTGGGCTCAGGGATGGCGAATGGCATGGGCTTTATCTTGGCCGCCAATTCTAATGCATTGGAGGTAGTACTGAGAAAAAATCAGAGACAACTCGGGCTCAACAGAGAAGACCCAGGATCAGTTAGTAATATGGATGTCTGAGGAAGGGAGCGAGTTCATATGCATTCTCTACCCTTGGTCTAGCAAATCTTTTCCATTTGTAAAACTTCCTTTCAAGTACTAAGATTTAAAGGCAGAAACACAACAAGGGTGAATCCACTTTCTGGAGTACTACCCAGATAATGGCTTATCTCAAGAACTGCTTGATAAAGATTATCCTCTTAGTTCCTATTTTTCAAAGAGGCAAATGCCCATTTAAGACACAAAAAAGGAGGCAGTCCCCTCTTTGGTCCTGAGTACTAGCAGTGGTTGGAAAAGTGAGCAAGGAGTCAGAGGATGGTCTAAGGTACTGGCAGAGAGATAAAGTGAGAGAAATCCAAGAACAAGCAAGAGCAAACAGAAGTGAGTTTCAAACAGCAGAGTGCCCGAACACTGCCAGAAACCATCAGAGGCATCATTCTAGGCTAGCACAGTGCCAGTTGTCAAATGCTACATGCTTGACTTTAGAGTCACTCCTTCTTGGTTCTCTTAAGCTCTGGACACTAGTGTTCCTCTCAAGTTGTTCCTATCCTCTCTGAAAGCTGCATGTTTCACACTTCAATTTCCAGGAGAAATGAATCTGAATTCCTTACAGCAAAGTGCCGCTGGAAGGCCTTGGGACCTCGGTAGGTGTAATTTCCACAAATCTCACAGTTATAGTTGATGTTTAGACCATGAAGCTTATACAGCCAGTAGGGAATAGGCTAAAAGAAATCAAATAGGAAACAGTATTAGACTCAAGTCTGCATCTGCTTCCTGAACGGGCGATGGAAAGGGAAGTGGTAACGCTGGCATGTACTTTGCCATCCCAGCCGAGGGGCAGGTTCTTGGGGTTGTAAATGATCTCATTCTCTTCATCTTCACTTTCACTCTCACTGATCTGCTCTTCTTCTTCTTCTTCTCGCTCTTCCCCGGTTCTTGCCTGCTTGCGTTGCACATTTTCATGAGTGAGATGTCGCTGTTCCTAAGTCAGGTCCAGAAATGAAAAGGGAAGTCAGAGAAAAGTAGTGCAGAACGTGAAGGGCCATTTTCTACAACCCCTGCTGACCCCTCACTAACAAGGATAGTTTCCTTTCTTTGTTTTTTTTTTTTTTTTTTTTTTTTTAGAGATTTACTTATTTGACAGAGAAACAGGGAGAAAGAACCAGCACAACCAGGAGGAGCAGGAGAGGGAGAAACAGGCTCCCTGTTGAGCAGGGAGCCTGATGCAGGACTTGATCCCAGGACTCTGGGATCATGACCCGAGCTGAAGGCAGCTGTTTTAAACCAACTGAGCCACCCAGGCGCCCTGGATACGATTTTCTTACTTGTACAATAAAGGGAAAATCTTGCCTTCTTATCAAAACTCCTTACCAATAGGCTCTCCCTGATCCTGAAGGAAAAAGGCAAAGGTTTTAGGTGACTTGCCTAAGATATTCATCTTAGGCCACGGACTATTGGAGAACAGAGACAAAGTCTTTTCTGTCTCTCAAAATATTTCTGGGCACCTGGGTGGCTCAGAGGTTGAGCCTCTGCCTTTGGCTCGGGTCATGATCTCGATGTCCCGAGATCAAGTCCTGCATTGGGCTTTCTACTTGGCGGGGAGCCTGCTTCCACCTCTTTCTCTGCCTGCCTCTCTCTCTCTGCCTATTTGTGATCTCTCTATCAAATAAATAAATAAATAAATAAACAAACTTAAAAAAAAAAAAAATTCCTTACCCAGTCCTTTCTCCTTCCTCACCAAGATAACAAACTTGAGTCTCTCCTCATTCCAGTCCAACTTCCATTTTTTTCCCCTAAATTTGTGTACTTTCAAAAAACCCCTATCTAATGGTACGCTCTGTTTAAAAAAAATTTTTTTTTAAGATTTGATTTATTTATTCTACAGAGAGAGACCCAGTGAGACAGGGAACACAAGTAGGGAACAAGTAGGGGGGAGTGCAAGTGGAGAAGCAGGCTTCCCACTGAGCAGGGAGCCTGATGCAGGGCTCAATCCCAGGACCTGGGATCATGACCTGAGCCAAAGGCAGATGCTTAACAACTGAGCCACCCAGGTGCCTCTTGTCTTTCTACTCTTTATTTATTTATAAAAACATTTTATTTCTTTGACAGAGACAGACACAGTGAAAGACGAAACACAAGTAGGGGAGTAGAGAGGGAGAAACAGGCTTCCTGCTGAGCAGACAGCCCAACTCGGGGCTTGACGGCAGGACCCCGAGCTCATGACCTGAGCCAAAGGCAAATGCTTAACGCCTGAGCCACCAAGGTGCCCCTCTATCTACTATTTAAAGAAAAAAGTCCAAATCTCCACATAACTCTCCAAATTACTCTCTGAACACTCCCTCTCTTGTAAGGTACACTTTACACACACTGGTTTTCTTCTCATTATTTCCTAATATCTACTTTCTCTCCAGTAACATTTTACTTTCATCCTTCCTGTTTCTTTCTAGAACATTCCTTCTCCCTCTTTCTACTTGGAAAACTCAATGTGTTGCAGCACGTATCAGATTATGCTGCAGTCATTTATCTCCACAAAGCGGCCCTTTCAAGGTCAAGAGGCATGTCACATTTACTATGGCACCCAAGGATTGAGCACAATGTCTGGAAACCAACAGCACAACTGGAAACCAATTTATCTCAACCAATAAATGGTGAGATACCTGTAAAAATCCCATCAGTACATAATAGGAACAACTTCTGAAAACCATTCTGGCTGGAATTTTAGACAATGGTGCCACCTGCTGGCAGGAAAGGCAAAGTGTTCTCAAAGGTGAGAGAAAGTTATGAGTATACGTCTTGGGTCATGGGTACAGATTAGCCTCCCAATCATCTTCAGGGGACCAGCACAGCCAAGTTCACTGTGGAAAATATTAGTGCCCCCAGTATTCAACATTCTAGTTAAGCCTTTGCTGAAAGAAGCTGGGAACCAACAGGTGACTAGTTGTATAGCCATTATATACATGGTCCTCAAACAAAGGCAGAATAAAAACATCCATGCAACTGACAGAGACATGTAAACAAGCTATCTGAGCCAGAACCATCACTCAAAACACCATCTGAGCATCTATAAAGGGGAAGGTTCTTAGAGCAGTTGAAAACTGTACAGACACTCTCTGAAAGACTGGTCTTCTAAAGGACTCCCAGAGACACTGACTATCTTTTTTGGATGTGTTGCTGCTCTTTCTTCTACCTTCTCTTCCCTGAAAGAGTGATTTCCCTTGTATTCCTCCTCCTTTGTCTCCGAGATACGCATCCTGTTTGGTGAAACCTTTTTCTGCTGCCAATCTACCCTTCAGCTCTTTCTTGCAAGTATATTCTAGAAGGAGCTCATAGCCAGCTTTTTTTTTCATTTTTTTTTTTTAAAGATTTTATTTATTTGACAGAGAGAAACACGGCCAGAGAGGGAACACAAGCAGGGGGAGTGAGAGAGGGAGAAGCATGCCTCCTGCCGAGCAGGGAGCCCGACGTGGGGCTCGATCATGACCTGAGCCGAAGGCAGTCGCTTAACCAACTGAGCCACCCAGGTGCCCCTCATAGCCAGCTTTATACAACTAACATTCTAGCCCTAGTAAACTCCTCATTATCTTTTGAACATGTAAATAAATGTCTTTTCATAATAAGTTATACCTGAAAACCTGCTCTAAGTAGACTTTCTCCTTATGCCTTTTGAGTGTCTGCTCCCATCACCTAGATATATTTGGGAACTTCTAGGTATCTTCTGGAATGCAAAGAACCTATACCATTTTGGATACTACACTGAGAGGGGAGTCTGTTCTCTCTGCTTGGCTTCATGGAAATTGGGCAACCTTGGGAATATCACCTAACAATAGGCACCTATGAACAGAATGGGACCTCACTAAAGAGTCAAGTGCCTGAGGGAATCTTATTTTCTGCTGAACTAGTTTAAAATATACCCTTCCTGGGTGCCTGGGTAGCTCAGTGGGCTAAAGCCTCTGCCTTCAGCTCAGGTCGTGATCTCAGGGTTCTGGGATCGAAGCCCGCATTGGGCTCTCTGCTCGCCTCTCTGCCTACCTGTGATCTCTGTCAAATAAATAAATAAAATCTTAAAAAAAAAAAAATACCCTTCCTCCTTCGCTCCTAAAAAAAAAAATTCTGTGAGTTCGCATTTCCCTGATTCCCATACCTTGTAGTATTTACTGCTCTCAGCAGAGTCCATTACTTACCCCAAGAATCTCTACATATTCATAGATCTGGGCTTCTAGGAAGGCAATGTCTTTGTTCCTCTCAGTGTCTCTGGAAATAAGAAACAAGCTATATCACTCAAGGATTCTTTTACCCAATGTCTTATCCCCTGTGTTTGGGAACATTTATTCCAAGTGTGCATTAAAAACTACAAGCATGGGTGGGCGCCTGAGTGGCTCAGTGGTTAAGCGTCTGCCTTCGGCTCAGGTCATGATCCTGGAGTCTCAGGATCGAGCCCCGCATCGGGCTCCCTGCTCCGCGGGAAGCCTGCTTCTCCCTCTCTCATTCCCCCTGCTTGTGTTCCCTCTCTTGCTGTGTTTCTCTCTGTCAAATAAATAAAATCTTTAAAAAACAAAAACAAAAACTACAAGCATGAGGGGTGCCTGGGTGCCTCAGATGGTTAAGCCACTGCCTTCAGCTCAGGTCATGATCCTGGGGTCCTGGGATCAAGTCCCGGGATTGAGTCCCAAATCGGGCTCCCAGCTCTTCGGGGAGTCTGCTTCTCCCTCTGAGCTTCTCCCTTCTCATGCTCTCTCTCACTCACTCTCTCAGATAAATAAATAAAATCTTAAAAAAAAACAAACAAAAAACCTACAAGCATGGGACAAATGTCATGCTGTGAAAGCAAATGCTCGTTCACTTAAAAAAAATTAAAAAAAAAATGCTCGTTCAGCTCAGGATTTGCTAATGGAAGTATTAAGGTTATTTATCGGAATGTAAGGAAGCTTCCTCTCTGATCTCATTCTAGACGACAAAACACATCAAGACATTTATATTTCCATCATTATAATCTACAAAGAAAAGGTGGTATAGGAGACAAGCCCTGGGACAGGCAGACTTAGGCCCAAATCCTGACCCTTAGTACTTATTAACTATGAGATACGGGGCATATTCCATAACTTTTCTGAATCCTTATCTGAAAAAAATCAGAGTAAAACCTACTTTTCAGAATTACAAAACACATTATAAAAAAAATTACCCTGTACAAGCATGTGCTCAAGAAGAGATTCAACTACAGAGATGAAAGGAACAGCACAGGGAACAGAGCCAATGGCACTGTACTAGTGTTCCATGGTGACAGATGGTAGGTGTGCTTGTGATGAGCATGGCATAATGTACAGAGTTGTCAAATCACTACCTTATACACCTCAAATTAATGCAACACTGTGTGTCAACTATACCTCAATTAAATAAAGACTCATTTTCATTAGTAAAAATAAACTTAGGAAAATATTTTTGGAATCTATAGCCGCCATAACCTCCTGAGGTAACAAAAAGTACCCCTGGGGGGTCCTGGGTGGCTCAGTCGGTTAAGTGTCTGCCTTTGGTTCAGGTTGTGATCCCAGCGTCCTGGGATTGATGTCGCATCCAGATTCCTGCTCAGCAGGGAGCCCCCTTCTCCCTCTCCCTCTGCCTGCCTCTCTGCCTACTTGTGTTCTGTCAAATAACTAAATAAAATCTTAAAAAAAAAAAAAAGAAAAAGGTACCAAGAGCCATTTCAACACTGACCCACTCTCAATCACCAGAGTACAAACTGTCTGTGGTGTATAACGATGGCACGCTCTACCATTTGCAGAGAAAAATGGTAAACTGCATCGGTCTGAATCAATAATGGCAATAAAACAGGTTGCTTTGGTAAAAATTCTGCATGGGAGAATTAACTGTCCAGAGATGCCACCCCAGCCACTCACCGCTTTGTGCCTTTTGACTTGGGATTTTTGGCAAACAGGGAGGTATCAAGAGACTCCAGGGACTTTCCCTTGGTGCTGAAAAGCCTCTGGGCTCGCTCTTCTAGGGTCCTAAGGACACAGGAGGGGCAAAGGACTTCAGATTTACTCTATGATACAGGCCCGCATATTTTTGCAGTGCAGGGTAACGGAAGGAATGGAATCAGAGTCAGTTATTGTGCAAACATACAGTAAAATGGGGCAGTTCTGATAGAAAATGCAGTCTCTTACCCACCACACTTCAAGCCTAAAGCTAAGAGTGCAGATTTCAATCTGTCCAGACCCAGGGAGGCCAACTCCTATATAAAAAAGAGCTAGGTTACAATTTTATATAAATAGATTTTTAAGAAACAACAAATGCTTAAGCTTAGGTCTTTGCAGATGGGGGTGTTCTTGAAGCTGTGGCAAAACCATACGTTCCACAGCCATACCTAGCACCTAAGCTTAAACTCTTCAAAGGACTGATTCTGCGGTCAAGTTCATATGTAACCATACTGGTAGTGATTACGCTCCACTGTAAGATTTCATACATTTATAATTATTTTATAGCTTTCACAGTAGATGGGTCAATTTTTTTCTTTTTAACTTTATCTTTCCACTTTTTTTGTAGATGTCTAGTTCTAAGAACTGGTGTCTTATCGTAATACGTCCCTGGCATTAGAAACAGGAGTTTGAGTGGTTTCTCTGAGGAGTGAACACGTGGGACCAGTGCAGTTACTCAAGAGAACATACCTCCCAGGAGGAGAATGCAGAAAGGTCAAGATGGGCTCCAGCATGAGTCAGGGCACTGCTTGTCTCTTTCTGGCAAGAACAACAGTAAGATCCAGGTTTAGAACGAAGACAAGGGAGCCATCTATCTATGTTACCAGGTGGTAGATGGCCTCTTGCTTATATGCATGTTTGACTATGAATCAAATTCCCGTAAGAACAGAGCCAAAGACAAAATGGTTCATTCTCTCTCTGAGATTCAGGAAAACCCAAGTTTATCACCAGGAGTGAAAATACATGACAGAGATACTAGCACATCACCTTTTCAGTTTCGGGTCAATAGGAACCACACAACAGTAATGACATAGTTGGTGAAAATGCTGGGCTCAGCCAATGGAGAGGCCCTGACAAATCTCATTCTGAAGTACGCATG
Source organism: Spilogale gracilis (assembly GCA_004023965.1). Taxonomy (NCBI): domain Eukaryota; kingdom Metazoa; phylum Chordata; class Mammalia; order Carnivora; family Mephitidae; genus Spilogale; species Spilogale gracilis. The sequence continues at coordinate 50,049 of PITA01011801.1, read as the reverse complement.
GGAAGAAAACCGGATATACATGGCAGAGCACACCTCATAGTCATAACTGATCCCGAGGGATCAGCAGCTAATGCTCTAAGGCGGAGGCTCAATATTCAAGTAAACAATTAATTCAATTCCTCTGCATGTCCTCTCCCAACCTCACTAAAGCTCACCGGCCATCCAGGAAAGGTACCATTCTCCCACTTTTTCTCAAATTCATTCTGAATCTTCCCAAAAAGTTCATTCTGATCTTGGAGGGGCTTCACTCGATCTGTGTAATCTTGAAGGTACTCAAGCAGCATCTCCAGGTATCTAGAGAAACAATACAGAGAAAACAGGAGTATTTTTTATATATTGTTATGTCCTGTAAAATATAATTCCAGTGATATCAGTTTTTGAAAGTAGTAATACTAATTTTTAGAACGAGCTTGCAACTGAATTTTTTCCTAACATGTCATCTTGATTCTGACCTTTCTGATCTCATTTCATCCTCATAATGTCAAGTAATAAAATGTTAATTAACTCACATAAAAGATTTTAGGTAAAAAAAAAAAATGAGGAAGAAAGTATAGATCACTAACCGGGGGCATAAAAACACAAACAGAACTTTCCATCTATACATCAGCGCCAGGCACACCACTTCAGTCACAATAAGAAATGTTAATCTTTTTCTCATTAAACTCCAAAGACACAGATCCCTGAATGAGACTTCCTTCTACAATGAGACAAATTTAAGAACAGCCTGGGTGTAAGATCACAGATGTGCCAACAGATGTGCATTCTTCCAGAGCCAGAGTATGACCAATGTTTAAAACCATGGCATTTAAAATCCTTATCCTCCGGGGCACCTGGGTGGCTCAGATGGTTAAGTGACTACTTTCAGCTCAGGTCATGATCCTGATCGAGCCTCGCTTCGGGCTTCCTGCTCGGCGGGAAGCCTGCTTCTCCCTCTTTCAGTCCCTCTGCTGTGTTCCCTCTCTACCTGCGTTTCTCTGTCAAACAAATAAATAAATAAAATCTTTAAAAAAAAAATAAGTAAATAAAATCCTTATCCTCCAACAAACCTGGAAGTCATTTGTGTCCTATTTCAGGCAATAAAATTCAGAACTCTGCCATCAAAGCTTTACATTAAATAACCTTCCAATCAAATCCAGGAGAGGCCTAGGGGCTAGCAATGCCTACCTCTTGTATTCAGCATTCTTCCTTTCTTTAGGAATGTCAAATAACTGGTCAAAGATGGATAGATATGTGATATAATCCAGCTTCTGAAAAGAGAAATGACAAGAGACCACATAGGGGTTTGCACCAACTTTCACTATGGTCTCCAATAAATGAGATCAAAACTGAGTGGTTTCCAATAACAAGGCCCAGCTTATCTTAGTCTTTTTCTCACCCATCATTTAATTCCTATACTACCCGGGGTGTTAATTCTATCGCACTGAGACTATTAGACATGTAATTAACTGAAAAATAAAGATCAAATCAATAAATGAAAGAAACATCTATCCAACAAGGCTGAAGGCTCTGACACCCACTACACGCTAAACTAGGGTCCTTGAAGGGGCCATTTGTTCACTCATGCCGTCACTTACTGAGCATGCGTGGACCTAGTGTGTGGATACAGATGAGAATAAGACAGATATAGGCCTTGCCCTCCTGGAGCTTAAAGTATAGCCAGTGAACTTTTGAGACATTTCCTCACAACTCAATGAGGAACTTAATGATACACCTCCTTGTGACCTTTCTGAGATTATCACGTTCAACCTCAACCTCTTTTATTAGGAATGATAAAAGACACTTTTGCAGACAGAGATTATATTTTCATATTTTTCACATACCCAGTACTATGTGTGCCTATCAAAGGGGCTCAGCATGTATTTGTGAGTTTTTTAAAATAATATTTTATGTTTATAAAAGCAAAATATGCATGTGTTAATAAGCAATAGATTTCAGATGCCTAGGTGCCTCAGTTGTTAAGCTTCTACCTTTGGCTCAGGTCATGATCCCGGGGTCCTGGGATTAAGCCCCCGTATCGGGCTTCCTGCTCAGCAGGAAGCTTGCCTCTCCCTCTTCCACTTCCCCTGCTTGTATTCCCTCTCACACTGTCTCTCTCCCTTAATAAATGAAATCTTAAAAAAAAAAAAAAAAGCAATAAAATGCGTTAATAAAATAGTATGCTTGGGGTGCCTGACTGGCTCAGTCGGTGCAGCATGTGACTCTTGATTTCAGGGTCGTGAGTTTAAGGCCCATGCTGAGTGTAGAGTTTATTAAATAAATAAATAAATAGGGGCACCTACATGGCTCAGTCGGTTGAGTGTCTGATTTTTGGTTTCAGCTCAGGTCACTATCTCAAGATTGTGATGGAGCCCAGAGTCAGGCTCCAGTGTCAGTGCTCAGCAGGGAGTCTGCTTGAGATTCTCTTCCTCTAACCCTACCCTGTGTGCGCGTGCATGCACACACGCAAGCACTCTCTCTCTAAACAAATACTTCAAAAAAATTTAAAAGTTAAAAAAAAAAAAGACTGTTGTATTCACTATAAAAACCTTTCTTTTTACATACTGTTTCATTCCAAGAAAGCCCGTTATGTCTTTTACAACAGCTACAAAACACAAGGAAGATAGTCTAATTGCTCTCTGGCCAAAAGCCCTGCCTGCCATCCTCACCCACCCAGAATCAGAACCCGTCATCCTGAGTCCACCTCCGCCCCCCCACTGCCGCCACCACTGGCCCTACCTCTGAGGCCTTCAGGTTAATGTATTTGAGGTAACAGTCATGAAGATCGAGGTAACGACCATATCCCTCTTCATCTGTGAACTCGACCAAGTCTGAAAGAATCAAACATCATGATTCAGACATTAAAGACCACTTTCTTGGACATGGCTTTTTTCTTTCTTTCTTTTTGTTTTTTTTTTAAAGACTTTATTTATTTGACACAGAGAGATCACAAGGAGGCAGAGAGGTAGGCAGAGAGAGAGGAGGAAGCAGGTTCCCTGCTGAGCAGAGAGCCCGATGTGGGCCTCGATCCCAGAACCCTGAGATCATGACCTGAGCCGAAGGCAGAGGCTTTAACCCACTGAGCCACCCAGGCGCCCTGGATATAGCTTTTCAAATGGACTGCTAGTTCTGTTTCATGATACAGCCCTTCACTCAAATGTCCTCCCCATGCTCACAAGTGAACAGACCTCAGTTTTTCCACACCAGTGAATGTGAGCAAGGGTAGTACAAAATGAGTATTTTGTTCAAAGTCAATTTAGGATGTCAATCCGTCCCAGAACCAGGAAAGAGAGAACCTCGCTATAAATTTCTCTGGGACTCTGTTTTCAGGGCTCTGACGGAAAATCTGAGCTCCATTAACCTGCACTTTTATTAGTGCTAGAGAGAAATGTTGAACCCTACTTACTTTGTGCCTCTTCACTTGGATTCTCTCGAGCCTTCAGAAGCTCCTCAAATTCCACTGACATTGGCACACAGATCTGAAGGAAAGAAAAGAAAAATTCAGGTGGATTTTTTTTAATTATTTTTTTTTCTAAAGTTTTCTATTTACATAGATAAGAGAGATAGATCACAGGTAGGCAGAGAGGTAGGCAGAGAGAGAGGGGGAAGCAGGCTCCCCGCTGAGCAGAGAGCCCGATGTGGGGCTTGATCCCAGGACCCTGAGATCATGATCTGAGCCGAAGGCAGAGGCTTTAACCCACTGAACCACCCAGGTGCCCCTCAAGTGGATTTTTAACAAGTTGCAATGTTGCAGAAATGGGCTAGATAGTAAGTTAGATTTCTGATGTTTGAGACTTGATTTTTCATTAGGAGCCTATTATCATTCTGCAATTAACTTGCTTTTTTCTTTTCCTTTTTTTGTTCTCTTTGACTAAAAACTCCTAAAGTAACACATGCTCACAAAAACTCAAAAACACAAAATGAAAAACCCAAGTCCCCCTTTGTTAATTCTGCTGCAAATAGGTAAGTACTGTTAAGAGATCTTTTTATACCAGCTGTTTCCAAATTTTGCTCAACATTAGGATCACCTGGGAGTGTTTTAAAACTATCAAATCTTAACAAAAATTAAGAAATCAAAATCCCCAGAGGATTCAAACATATCCTGCAAAATTTGCAAACCACTCTTCTGTATATTTAAATATATGCATATGTACAAGCCCCTACAGGTATGTGCTAGATGTATTTTTTTCACATAACTGAACTTTTTTTCTCACTTAGCATATCTTGGGCATGTTTCCAAGCATTTGTTAAGACCATCTATTTCTCATCACCTTTCTACCAAGGCTGGAATAAGGTTAACACATCAGAATGGTACTCATGTCTTCTCTCTTGGTTAGCAGAAGACTTCACACTCGATGCTGCAAAGGGGTGGGAAGACTTCTAATGGTATGAGAAAGCACCCTCATCTCCTTTCCCTTAACTTCAAGGCCTTCTCTCTGGTACTTCCCGTCTCCTCCTCTCTCTACCTGCACCATTAAACATGCACATCTTCCTTAGCTTATGATCCTCATGCCTCTCCTTTTGTCTGCCAGGCTTTTAAATGCCTGTCTCCACATCCATGTCTGCTTCCCCATGACCCACTTTTGTCCCTGTGACATTTCCATTCCTACTGCTTCAGTGAGGCAGCAATTCTGGCAGTTACCAGCTGATGCCAGTGGCCTCCTTTCTGAAATGGTTTTGCTTGGCTTCAATAAGACTTTACCTAAAGCTGATGCTTGACCCTGTGATGGCAGTATTCCCGGGCTCTGTTTCACTTCAGTACCTTACTGTCATCAGTATAACCTCATGGCATGTGGAGAAGCTGAGTCTACCTTTGCATTGTCTCTTTCCCAGAACTCCATGACTCATGGCTTCAACCATCAAGTCTATGAGGTAATTCTCAGATCTCAATCAAAAGCTTTTTTTTTTATCTCGTGCCTGACCCCAGTCACCTAACTTCCACTACTCACAGGACACTTTTTTTTTCCCCTAAGATTTTATTTATTTGACAGAGAGAGATCACAAGTAGGCAGAGAGGCAGGCAGAGAGAGAGGAGGAAGCAGGCTCCCTGCTGAGCAGAGAGCCTGAAGTGGGCCTCGATCCCAGGACCCTGAGACCATGACCTGAACTGAAGGCAAAGGTTTAACCCACTGAGCCACCCAGGCACCCACTCAAAGGACACTTATACCTATATAACATATAACGTTACCTAAAAAGCTACATATATAAAAATTCATCCCCACTGCAAGTGGGTTACCTCTTTATTCCCCCCAAGGGCAATTTTCCAGGTACATACACAGTCATGAAAGCTCAGAATAATCTATGACCCATCCTTTTCCACATCTGCTACAGTCATGGCCTTGCTCCCTTCCCCCCCTAGAACTCCCTTCTCCCAGGGCGCCTGGGTGGCTCAGCTGTTAAGTGTCTGCCTTTGGCTCAGATCATGATCCCGGGGTCCCAGGTCAAGTCCCGCAATGGGCTCCCTCCTTGGTGGGAAGTCTACTTCTCCCTCTTCTACTCCCCCCGCTTGTGTTCCCTCTTTAACTATGTTTCTTTCAAATAAATAAATAAGATCTTAAAAAACAAAAACAAAAACTCCTCCCCTTAGAACTCTTGTCAGCTGTTCAGGTTGTTTGATGGCTTTTAGATTATTGGGATATAACCCTGCTCCTTCTATTATTATAGTACAGTGGGGTACACATTCATTGCCATAAAGTATAATCAGATCATAAAGATTTAATTGGGGGGAGGGGCGCCTGGGTGGCTCAGTCGTTAAGTCTGCCTTCCGCTCAGGTCATGACCCCGGAGTCCCAGGATTGAGCCCTGCACCAGGCTCCCTGCTTGGCAGGAAGCCTGCTTCTCCCTCTCACTCCCCCTGCTTGTGTTCCCTCTCTAGCTGTGTTTCTCTCTCTCAAATAAATAAATAAAATCTTAAAAAAAAAAAGATTTATTGGAAGGGAGGAGTGGACAAGAAAATATATTTCGTGAAAGAGTTGGCCTCTGGGCTAAACACCGATGATGTAATGATTATTGTGAGTAAAGGCTCTTTGTTTTAGTTGGATTCCCCAAGCAGATTTCAAGACAGAGTTAGGAGCACAAGGAGTTTTTTGTTTGTTTGTTTTAAAGATTTTATTTATTTGACAGAAACATAGCTAGAGAAGGAACCCAAGCAGGGGGAGGGAGAAAGGGAGAAGCAGGTTTCCTGCCAAGCAGGGAGCCCAATGCAGAGCTCAATCCCGGGACTCTGGGATCATGACCTGAGCTGAAGGCAGACACTTTAACAACTGAGCCACTCAGGTGCCCCATGGAGCACAAGGAGTTTATTGGGAGTAATGCCTGTAAAAGATTAAAAACCAGGAGAGAGCATGAATGGGCAGAGATAGCCTACAGTGTGATTCAGACAAAGTCTTTACTCTCCCAGTGGGGAGCTGTGGAGCAAAGACTACTTATTGCAGGGCTCCTGGGTGGCTCAGAGGGTTAAGCCTCTGCCTTCGGCTCAGGTCATGATCTCAGGGTCCTGGGATCGAGTCTCACATCGGGTTCTCTGCTCAGCGGGGAGCCTGCTTCCCCCTCGTTCTCTGCCTGTCTCTCTGCCTATTTGTGATCTCTCTGTCACATAAATAAATAAAATATTAAAAAAAAAAAAAAAAGACTACTTATTGCAAGAGTCTTGCATTGAATGGAAATAGCCAGGCCACAGTATCCTCATTTGTGCTCAGTCATTGGCGAGGCTACCCAGGAAAAGTATGGCCTTGGCTTAAAGATGAGGGGAAACTAAAAGCACTGGAGTTGTAGGACATCAGCTAAATGGCAGGCTCTTCTGAAGGGACATTTAAATGATGCATCTCTATCCTCCTGATGCCTTTTCTTTCTTTCTTTCTTTCCTTTCTTTCTTTCTTTTTTTAAAGATTTTATTTATTTGACAGAGAAACACAGCTAGAGTGGAAGCACAAGCAGAGGGACTGAGAGAGGTTTCCTGCTCAGCTCAGACCGATGTGGGGCTCGATCATGACCTGAGCCGAATGCAGTCGTCCAACCAACTGAGCCACCCAGGCGCCCCATGCCTTTTCTTTAGTATGCCCTTAAAGCAGGTTTGGAAAAAATATTTTCTGAGCATCATACCTCATTTGGGTGTTTCCGATGGAATTCCTTTATTTGCTTGAGTCTATTATAAAACTCGGCAAATTCATTGGGTCCTGAAATGGCATTGAGTTCCTCCTTTCGTAACCTGCAATTTCAGGAAAAATCCAAAGAACATAGTGCCCAAAATCAGTCCTTTAAGCATGGCTCCTCAGAGGCACCAACTCCTGGACTAGTAGTGACTATCACTTACCCATCCTTATCATCATACAGATCCCGCAGGTTCCCACTGACTTCCATGTATCTCTGAAAGGCAAGCAAAAAACCCATCAGAACAAAGCATAAGCAACCAACAGGGCACACTAGTTAAAGCCTAGGGAAACCCTGAGAGATGTGTTAAAAGTTCCTGTGCTTTTTGGGGTGCCCAGGTGGCCCAGTCAGTTAAGCGTCTAACTCTTTTTTTTTTTTTTTTAAGATTTTATTTATTTATTTGAGAGAGAGAGAGAGAGATCACAAATAAGCAGAGAGGAAGACAGAGAAAGAGAGGGAAGCAGGCTCCCTGCTAAGCAGAGAGCCTAATATGGGACATGATCCCAGACCCTGAGATCATGACCTGAGCCAAAGGCAGAGGCTTAACCCTCTGAGCCCACCCAGGTGCCCCTAACCCTTGATTTTGGCACAAGTAATAATCTCAGGGTTGTGAGATACTCTGCACTGGGCATGGAGGCCCCCTTGGGATTATCTCTTCCTCTCTCTGCACCACCCCCTCAAAGTTCCTGTGCTTTCCGGTACATTTAACAGACATGAGTTAGTTTTTAAAACAGGTCAAGGGGAAGACTACCTAAATAATACCTTTGGAAGGGTGGAGTGTTCCTGTATTGACTACTGATACTTAACTGTCCCTAGAAGAGTAAGAGAGCCAAATAAGAGTCACCCTCTGCTAAACAGCAGTTCCCATTCCCACCTAAGACCCTCAAAGACAAAACGATAGCCCAAGGTGATTTTCACTACTTGAAAAATCTTGACCGAGTGCACAGGGTAAATAAAATTTCACCACTAACTCTGAATTCAAACTTAAGATGGTACGGGTACCTAGTCCCTTTTTCAAAACTTTTGGGACCAGATTTGCTTCAGAATTTGGAATTCTTAAGTTGGGAAAGATATGTATCATGTAACATGCCTATGGGAATCTGGAACACATATTAATAATTCTGCAGTGAAAATTATGTATTTAATAAGTGGGCTAAAGACCATCAAAAGCTCATCTGTTAAGGTCAGAGTTTTGCTGCCAAATGAGATCAAGTCCGATTTTGCCACCAAGAAATTACAACTGCTCCCCTCAAAACCACAAAGAAAATCTTTGTTTACACAGTATTTTGGATTTGGAAATTTAAATAAGGAACTAGGAACTAATAATACTAATTATCTTCTGCAAATAGGAAACTCTGATTAGGTCTTTCAATCCTTTCTAAACAGATTCAAATACACACAAGAATAGAAAGCATTTTATATAATGAACCTTCATTTACCCATCACTCAGCAGTCAGTATCAACATTTTGATTCCTTTCCGAAAAAAATAAAAAGTTGAGCTATTACTAAGCAAACGTAGTTTGCTAGATAAAAATACTTCAAAAAGGTTTTCTGGGAGGAAAACACTAATTCCCAGCATTTTCCGGGGGGCGGTGGGGGAGAGAGGAAGAGAAGGGATGGTAACTTTTGTGCCTGGGCCACTGACTCCCTATAAGTATTCTTAGTACATTATAGGGCACAGGATGATATGAATAAGAGGTCCCTTTAAGTGAGGAAGGGCAGTTCACCCTCGGGTTTGGTAGCCGCGAGGACGTCTCCAGGCCGACAACCCGCGACTGGTAATCTGGCTACCTTTGGCTAGAGCGGTCTCAAATTGGGATCCTGAACCCCGCCTCCCCTCTCCTTTCCAGCTCATCCCGACCCAAAAAGGAGCGGACAACGGAGCACTCACATCTTGCATGGCCCGAGTGCGGTGGTCAGAATTGATCTGGTCCCGGAGCTGGAGAAAAGCAAACAACGGTGACACAGGCGCCGTTAGTCGGGAGTTCTGAAGGTGGAAAGGCCGCCCGAAGGCGGAGCTTAGCCGCCCAAGTCTCAGCCGCCGCAACCGAGGCCTCGGGGGGGGGGGGGGGGGGGGCTGGGCTTCGGGGGGGTAGTTACCGCGTCCGAAGCTCAGAGAGGGAGCCCCGGGGGGAGCCGGGGATGGGGCGCGGGGAGGCTCGGAGTCAAAGAAAGCTCTCCAAAGTTAAACACCGGGATGGGGCCCAGCCTCGAGGTAGCCTTTGCCCAGGCCCCACTCACCGTGGACTTCTTAGTGAGCATCTCTTTGGCCATGACGTCCATGAGCCGTTCCTTTTCCTCATGATACCGCCGCTGCTGCTCCAGAATTGTCTCCATTTTCCTTCGCCGCTGCCCCTCGATTCAGACCACCGACACGGCCGGAAACGACTCCTGCCACTTTACGCGCCCGCGCCCCACGATGAGCGTCCGGCCGCACCAAAGTTCCGCGGGTGCCGGAAGTGCCTCGGGGACTCGAAGAAAAGGGAGCGGCATGAGGTGAACGCAGCCTGTGCTCTGAAGGTGGCAGCAGTGCCCCCTGCTGGCCGGAGGTGTTCGTGGAGCGATGCAGAGTAATTTCCAGGTGCCTCTAGGGGGGCGCACAGAAATTCAGGAATCTGAGGTTAAGGGGCGGACTTCCTGGGGCTTTTGTGAGGCAGGCGGGGCAGGCAGGGACCTCGTGGACTGAGGAGTAGTTGAAGAACCTGTATGGGAGTGGGGGGACCGGACCTTGAGTCCTTAGCTTTCAGCGTGACCTCTGTCAACGTTTTTCCCTTCTCTAGAACTCAGAGTCCTTGTCAATGGCTTTTTTTTTTTTTTTTAAGAAATTCACATGCGGAGGAGCAGCTGAGTGGCTCAGTGGTTTAACTGTCGGCCTTCTGCTCAGATCTGGATCCCAGGGTCTTGGGATCGAGCCCCACAACAGCTTCTCTGCACAGCAGAGTCGGCTTCTCCTTCTGTCCCTCCTCCCCATCATGCCCGCCAGCTGGCGTGGTCTGTCTCTCTGAAATAAATAAAATATTTTTAAAAATAACAAGTTCACATGTGGAGAAAAACCTAACTGTAAGGAAGGGGTCTGGTTAAATAAAAAATGGTGCATCCAAGCAGCAAAACACTATACGGCCATAAAAAAAAGAATGAAGCAAGTTTCAAGGTACAGAAATTAAAACATATGTCCATATATTCAGATGGTCATAGCAGTGTTATTTATAATCAACAAAACTGTTTGCAGCCCCAACATCCATTAACTGATGAATGTTTAAATAAAATGTGGTATATTCAGGGTGCCTGGGTGGCTCAGTGGGTTAAAGCCTCTGCCTTCAGCTCAGGTCATGATCTCAGGGTCCTAAGATGGAGGCCCGCATCGGGCTCTCTGCTCAGCGAGAACCCTGCTTCCTCCTCTCTCTGCCTGCCTCTCTGCCTACTTGTGATCTCTCTTTCTGTCAAATTAAAAAAAAAAAAAAAGGAAGGAAATTAATAAAAAATATTTTTAAAAATGTGGTATATCCATTCAGTGGGCTATTATTCAGCAATAAAGGAATGCTACAATATAGATGAACCATGAAAACATCATGCTAAGAAAAAGAAACCACACTCAAAAAATGACATAGAGTATATTGAGATAAAATGTCCAGAAAGGCAAATTTATGGAGACAGAAAGTAGATGAGTGGTTGTCTGTGGCTGGAAATGAGATTGGAACTGACAGCAAATTTGGTGGTGATAGAAATGTTCTAAAATTGGATTGTAGAGATAGTTCCACAATGCTATTAAATTTGTTCAAAGTAATTGAATTGTACACTCAATGTAGGTGAATTTTATGATATGGATTTTATGGAACCTATCCCTCAATAAAGCTGTTAAAAAATCTATATGAACTCAATGGAAAGATGGCCATACAAAGTGAAAAAGATCTAGACAGATAATAGTGTGTATAAAAATGGATGCAAGGAGGGGCGCCTGGGTGGCTCAGTTGGTTGGGCGGCTGCCTTCGGCTCAGGTCATGATTCCGGAGACCTGGGATCAGGTCCCACATCGGGCTTCCTGCTTGGCGGGAAGCCTGCTTCTTCCTCTCTCACTCCCCCTGCTTGTGTTCCCTCTCTGGCTGTGTTTCTCTCTGTCAAATAAATAAAATCTTTATTAAAAAAAAAAATGGATGCAAGGGGCGCCTGGGTGGCTCAGTGGGTTAAAGCCTCTGCTTTCAGCTCAGGTCATGATCTCAGGGTCCTGGGATCAACGCCTGGTGGGGAGCCTGCTTCCTCCTCTCTCTCTCTCTGCCTCTCTGCCTACTTGTGATGTTTCTCTCTGTCAATAAATAAGTAAAATCTTTTTAAAAAACCGGATGCACAGATTATTTCTGTGAGAATAGCCAAGTAACAGTAAACAATGGTTGTGTATGAGGAGCTACCCCAGAAGATCTGGTACAGGAGGGGGGAAACTTCTTTGTGTACACCCACATGAAAGTTTTTTTCTTTTTTTTTTTTCTTTGTTTTTAAAGATTTTATTTATTTGACAGAGAGAAACACAGCCAGAGAGGGAACACAAGCAGGGGGAGCGAGAGAGGGAGAAGCAGGCTTCCCGCCGAGCAGGAAGCCCAATGTGGGACTCGACCCCAGGTCTCCAGGATCATGACCTGAGCCGAAGGCAGTTGCTCAACCAACTGAGCCACCCAGGCGCCCCTGAAAGTTTTTTTCTTAACATATACATATATTACTTTTACATTTTATTTTTTAAAGATTTATTTATTTATTTATTTATTTGACACAGAGAGAGACAGAGACAGAGAGCATAACCAGAGGGAATGACAGAGAGAGAGGGAGAAGCAGGCACTGAGCAGAGAGCCGGATCCCAAGACCCTGGTGTCATGATCTAAGCGGAAAGCAGCGGCTCAACCATCTGAGCCACCCAGGCACCCCACGTTTGCATTTTATTTATTTATTTTTAAAGGTTTTATTTATTTCGGGGCACCTGGGTGGCTCAGTTGGTTAAACGACTGCCTTCAGCTCAGGTCATGATCCCGGAGACCCTGGATCGAGTCCCACATCGGGCTCCCTGCTTGGCGGGAAGCCTGCTTCTCCCTCTCTCGCTCCCCTTGCTTGTGTTTCCTCTCTGGCTGTGTTTCTCTCTGTCAAATAAATAAAATCTTTAAAAAAAAAAACCTCAGAATGAAAATACATATATATGTATGCATGCTTAACAGGAAAGAACCAGGAGGCTAGAATATGTCAAGGAATTATTAGTGATTTATGTATTCTCTTTACTTTTTGTGATTTTCCAATTTTTCTACAATAAGAATGCATTGCTTTTTGCTTTTTAAAGTTTGAAAAATTGGGGCGCCTGGGTGGCTCAGTTGGTTAAGCAACTGCCTTTGGCTCAGGTCTTGATCCTGGAGACCCCGGATCGAGTCCCACATCAGGCTCCCTGCTCGGCAGGAGGCCTGCTTCTCCTTCTCTCACTCCCCCTACTTGTGTTCCCTCTCTCGCTATGTTTCTCTCTGTCAAATAAATAAAAAAATATTTTAAAAAAATTTAAAGTTTGAAAACAACACAGGGATAATGACTGTTGCTCATGGGGTCTTGTGAGGGTTATATTTATGCTTAAAAATTTAAGCAAGATTTCAACCTTAGAGAGAGCACCTCTTGCAAAATTCATCAGAGGCGTCCTACCCACTACCCAAGAAAAGAGATGGGAGATCTCTTTACAAGATTGGAGAGACTCTGTGTGTGTGTGTGTGTGTGTGTGTGTGTGTGTGTTTGGTAGGGTTTGGGATCTATCATATTTCATCAAATATGAGATGCCATCAAATGTGAAGTCCATCATTATTTTATGTTCCACTAAGGAAGAAAGAAAAAATTGTTAACCTATGTCACATATTCTGTTATACAATGCATTAGGTTTCCAAGATGTTAAATCTAAAAAATGTTTCCCTTAAAATCAATGACACGGTAACTGTGTATCTCTTCCTCTTAGTGGGGTGGACCACTTAAGTGAAAGCATTCATCTTTCTTCCCCTAAAACCTTCTTCTGCAGTCCCTCAAGCCAGCCACCAAGTTCTGTTTTTTCCACCCCTGATGCCACTGGCCTCTTTATCGCTCTCCTCCACTAGTGAATCTGCTTCCAATCCAGCCTGCTCATCTTCCCCCTACAATCCATTATTCATGCTGTAGCCGGAGTGATATCTTATGCCCCTGCTTAAACATTTCCACTGGCTGCTTTACCCGCAGGGTGAGGTCTGTTTAACTTGGCATTTGATTTTTTTGTGACCTGGCCTCTGCCTGCCATTTTAGTCTCTTGGCACTTCCTCCAAATGAAATTATTTGCTGCTTCACCGAAGCATGTTTTTTCAGGCCTCCCGTTCTTTGCACCAGCTGTTTTCTATGCTTGGACTGCTCTTCCTCAACAAGTATTTATTGAACAAGTCGTAAGTGCTAGGAGCTGAGAATAGTAGCGTGAGCAAGGCAGGCGCGCGAGTTCAGTTCTCAAAGAAGCGGGTGGAAGAAAGACAAAAACGTAAACACGCAATTATTAATTATAAGTACACATGGTAGGTATTTGTAAAAGTTTGTTGAACATGTCAACCGCAGACCCATAAAGTTTAGGATTCGAGTGGGCCCAGGGGACAGTCTGAAAGGAATCCACCTGTGATTACCTAGGTGACCACGGGGAACTGACAAGTTGTGTCTCCACCTCTGTGAAATAGAAAATGCGCGCCCCCTTGGGGCACCTGGGTGGCTCAGTTGGTTGAGCGACTGCCTTCTGCTCAGGTCATGATCCCGGAGAACCGGGATCGAGCCCCACATCGGGCTCTCTGCTCGGCGGGAAGCCTGCTTCTCCCTCTCTCCCCCCCCCCCCCCCGCTTGTGTTCCCTCTCTGGCTATGTTTCTCTCTGTCAAATAAATAAAATCTTAAAAAAAAAAAAAAGAAAATGCGCGCCCCATAGGATTTCTGGGAGGCTTTAGTACGCTATACAGATGATCACGCGGGTCGGCCGACCGGAGGGCCCCTCCCTTAGGGGACGCGAGGGTCCACCCGCACCGTGACGCAGGTCCCCACCCCAGGAGACAGCAGGCTGGACCAGGAGCTCCCTAAGCGGCGCGTGGGGCGAGTGCGCACCAGTACGCCTCCGACCGTCCGAGGGCGGGGCAGGGGCAACCGGCGTCCCACGCGGGCAGAGGGGAGCAGCGCTCCGCCCCATCTCCCCATTTTGGGGGACAGCCCCCTCTCATTCCCGCCTCCGCCCCTGAATCATGGGGGGGCGGGGCCGTGACCCATTCATGCCGGGAATCGGATCCAGATGTTCCCGCGGCGCGTGCAGCTGCATCCTTGCCTTTTTTGGCAAAAAACGTGCGGCCGCCAGCGGATCCCGGGCCGCCTCCGCTAATCCTCGGGAAGAGGGGGAAGGGGGTTGGGGGTCTGGGCCCAGACTGGGGATCCGCACGGGGTGCTCTGCGGGACTTGGGAAGGATTGCTAAGCGGGGGGGTTGTACTGCACTGGGGAACGCACCGCCAACTCCACTCCCGTCCAGGACCTCCCCCAAACCCCTCCCACCCCCACCCGGAGGAAAAAACCCTTCTCCAGCGGCGGGGAGGCTGGCTAAGCCTGAGAGGGACGGTAGCAGCGGCAGGGATCCCAATTTTCGGGCGATTTCCCGCCGGGTGGCCTAGCAGCTTCCTCCATTGGAAGAGTCCGAGTCTCCCGGTCTGCGAGGGAACCTTCCTTCCCCCGCTACCCCCGCCACCCCCAGACAAACACAGAGGCGTTCGCTTCCTCACACTGCTTTATTGCAGAATCTGGAATTGGGGAGGATTAACCAATCCTACCCCTCTGCCCATCTGGGCAAAATGGAGCTCAAACGAAATGAGAAAACACTCAAAAGACACGGACTGAGCAAAACTCTGTGCTCTAGGATCCCCTTAAACAGTGAACCCCTGATTTGCTGCCTAGAGCGCCCCAACACCGGGGATGGGGTCGGATGGGGGGGTGGGGATGACCAAGCCTGAGGAGAATCTACTTTTGAGGACTTCTCAGGCACCCATAGAAGACCTAAAGTCTCTGGAAAGAAGTCTAGATTGAAGGGGCCTGGGTCCCAGAGTCCAGGTTTGTTGGGTTGGATCAAGAGCCCTGATCTGGGGAGAGGGCTTGGTCTGGGAACCAGACTTTGGGGAGAGGGCTGAACTCTGGAGTCCAGGCTTGCAAAAGGCATTTGAATCATGGAGGCTCCATAAAGGTCCAGGTTTGGGGGCCCTGGGTCAGAGAGTACCAGTTTGGGGATGTTGGAGCAGGGAAGCTGAATCCTGGAGCCCAGCAGGAGCCCCGATTTGGGGAGGGGCTGGGTCCCAAAGGTGGTGTGGAAAAGGAGACTTAGTCCTGGCGCCCTGGTTTGGGAGGCCCTGGGCCCAGGAATCCTGGCTCAGGGCCCTGCCTGGCTGCAGCCCTGGCATAGCACTTGGTCTCCATCCGGCACGAAGCCTTGGCCCACCAGGGAGGTGGAGCAGCGGGCACAGGAGAAGCAGCTGTGGTGCCAGTGGCGGTCTTCAAAGGACACATACTTGCCTCCGCCGAGTCCTGGAGGGAGGCTGGAGGTTAGCTCTGCGGATCCAGAGCCCAGCTCTGTCCCTCAGCCTCACCCAATTCCAGATCCCCTTCCCTTTCTTGCATCCTCCCCACCACACTCTTTGACCCTTGTCCCACCTGTGATGGGGCTCTTGCAGCTGCTGCACTTGGGTGCAAAGAGTTCTCCAAAACAGGCCACACAGTAGGGATCATCATCCCGGGAGGTGAACTGCTGCCCTGCCAGGGGTGTCTGGCACCCTGTGCAGACCAGGCATTCTCGATGCCAGGGCTGGTCACGGTAGGTCACACCTCCTTGTGTCAGCGTCTGTGGGGGTAGCATCGGTCAGAGGGGCGAGTGGCGATCCCCACCCCAGGGCAGAACCTTGCTCACCCCGACCCCACTGGCCCCACCCCCACCTTGCTGCAGCGGGCGCAGCGGGGCGCGAACTTGTTCTCATAACAGGGCACGCAGTAGTGAGCGCCCTTGTCGGGCACGAAGGAACGGGAGCCAAGAGGCTGTTCACAGCCGCTGCACAGGAAGCAGTGCTCATGCCACGTCTGGCCTCCGTATTCCAGCTTCCGGGACCCTGTGGGGAACAGGGGTTCCATTCAGAGGCTGGGTCCCAAGCTCCTGAAGGTCACCCTTTGCTGCCCCCTGAGGAGAGTCCCCACTGTTCCCAGAGCCGAAGCGGGGTGGCATCTGTGCACATGCAGCAGGACCCTCGCCACCTATATGACACACACGACTCCCCCAGCACCACACGTGCTAAACCCCCATAATCTAGATGTGAGGGTCTGGCGTATGTGAAGTCCCCACATGGGCCAGATAGAACCATGTCAGCGTCCACCATGCCGCCATGTCACAGGGACAGTGACTCAATACACACTCAGCCCTTACACTCTAGACAGGATGGCTTTAGCTACCCACAAAGATCCCAGGCGCACTAGGCAAGTGAGTCTCTGCCCCCACCAAGTTCTAATCCCTGGGCCTGATGGATTCAGCACACAGAAGCCTTGGTGTCTCCTAATCATGTCATTCTCCACATGTCCTCAGCCCCCATGTATCTACGAGGCACACGGATCACCACGTATTAGGCCCTGTTTATCTGTCTCTACACACACTAAGCCCCAATGTGCCAAGCATGACGGTCTCATTGGACTCCTCGCTCCTACACGTACCAAACACACAAGTGTTCATGCATGCTGAGCCTGCGGGTGTGCCGCAAGCTCGTCAGTCATTCTGCCCATACACATTAAGCCATCAGGTGCATCCCAGGTCTGGCACATGCTAAACCCTCAGGAATATATAAAGAGTGTCCATTCCTGCATGTACTAAGCACTCATGTGTATCCCTGGGTGTGCCAGTCCCCACGCATACTCATCTCCCTGGAGCATATAGGCAGGACCAATCCTGTATGCACTCAATTTCCAAAAAGATGCTGTGCGTGCAGGTCTTTATAATACTAAGCCTCCTGGGATGTGCCCTACACGTGCCTGTCCCTTGGCTGTGCATGGAGCCGGCACAAAGACCAGGCATCGGGGTGGCAGGCACACAGCGGGCCCCCGGGAACGTACCGGGCATGACGGTCTCCCCGCACGCAGAGCACTGCGACGAGAAGGCGCTGCAGTAGCAGTCATTGCAGAGCAGCTCATTGTCCTGGCAGGTGAAGGGCTCATCGGCCAAGGAGCGCTGGCAGCGGCAGCAGCGGAAGCAGCCCTCATGGAAGTGGCGGTCTTCATAGAACAGCTCCTGCAGGGAGCACGGCAGGGGCGCTGGCACCTGTGCCCCTCTGCCAGCCTCCACCCACTCCTTGCCCAGTCTGGTCCAGTCCTTACCCTGGAGTCGTGCCCGATAAGCTGCTGGCACTCGGCACAGGTGTTGGCGAAGGTGCTATCATAGCAGGGCACACAGTAGGGGCCATCGTCCGTCTGGATGTACTTGCGGCCATACAGGGACTCGCTGCATTTTGCACAGTCAAAGGTCTCGCTCATGGTGGTTGTGAGTGAGCCCTGCCAGGTGCCAAAGGTGGGGCACAGGTCACCCAGAAGGGCTGTGGCTTAGTCCCTTTCAAAAGCCTTTTGCATTTTAAAAAAAAAAAAAAAAGCAAGAAACCAGGCCTAAGAAATGCCAGGTCCAAACAGCTGGTGATGAGGATGGGGGTGCTTCTGGAAACCCAGGAGTCGTGCATGTTTATTTCTGTGTTTAACTGGCGTGTGGGGTGGGGGGAGAAGGGGTCAGGAAAAAAATCCGGAAGCAGAAGTTGTTTTCTTATCTGGGCCCTGGCAGATCTGGGGGGAGGGGGCTTTTCCTGGGTCAGTGACTCATTTCCTGCCCCAGCCTGAGTTTGGCTTCCACTGTCCCTACTGTCCCCGAGGGGACAGGAGCAGGGGCAGAGAGCCACCCCACTCTCTATCCCGAATGAACAGCACCCCCACCCTCTTCTGACTCCCAGGAAGGGGCCCCGAGGATATAGAAAAAGGAACCTCTACCCAGAGCTCCTGAGTGAAGAGCTTATGGATATGAATGGGCTCTGCCCACCCTCTCCCCGTCCAGGAGCCAGTGGAATGTTAGAGGGATGTTGGGCCATGAACAGTGGAGGTGGAAGTCACTTCGGGCCTCCATCCGTCCGGGAGAATCAGCCCAAGCAAGGACTTCAGAGGCTCAGGCTAGATTTAAGCAGGAAGGAAATCCTGCAAGCCGGACACAGCCATGCTTCCCCAGCTGGACCCTCTGCCCTCAGCCCCATGCAGCCCCTGCTGGGTCTCTGGTCACACCAGCCAGGGCAGCCTTGGCCTGCACATCTGTAGCAGCTGTGGCAGAAGGATGGCCAGATGTCAGGTTTGGCCAGCAACAGGAACAAGAAAAGGGAACCTAGATGCCTGGGGAGGAAGAGAGGACCTAAAGACAGGGGTTAAGCAGCATGGCCCTGCCATCTCCAATCAGGCACCACTCCTGGAGGATCTTTTTGATCCCCTGGGTCATTATTCCCTCCCTCTGCCTCTGGGAGAACCGGTGGCGGCGGTGTCTCCCCAGCTTTTCCTAGTCTGGGGTAGAGGGAGTGGAGGGTGAGAGAGTGGGAGCCACAGAAGACATCTTCTCCCCAGTCAGGCCCCTTCTTGGGTGGGGAGTCAGGCTAGGGGGAGCCCAGAGAGCTGCTGCTGCAGACTCCCAGCCCCCACCAAACCTCAGACACTTTCCATTTTCTCAGGAACAAAGCATGTTTGCGGGATGAGGTCATCCACACAGCTGCCTCTGGAACAGGAGCATGGGGAATGGGGAGGCAGGGAAGTGGGGTTCCCAGCCCCTTCTATTGCCCCTCATTCCAGTCTCTAGCCCCAGATTCAGAGCTCCCCACCCCCAGTATCCTCCATCATGAAGCCTGTTCTCTAAGGGCTGGGATCCCAGGCTGGGTGGATGGGAACCACCAGGATTCGTAAGAGGGGATGGTTCTCACAGCTGTAAAGGAACCTGGAGGGGACAAAAGAACCCACCAACCCACTACCCCCCCCTCCCACCCCACTAACCTAACTGGAAGTTCCCAGAGCCTGCCCAGGCTCGAGCTGAAGGAAAAGTGCTCCTTTTCTCAGCCACCCCCAGTGGGATATTCTGGCCAAGAAGCGTTGCTCTGGCTTGGAGTTCAGACTCCAGGCGTCAGCAAATGCCCCAAGCCTGGCAGGCCTGGCTCTTGAAGGGACGGTTTGTGCACTCAAAGCTGCCCTTCTGCCCAACAGGGGGGATACAAATTTTGTACCCCATGCCAGGCCATGAGGCCTCCAGGGGCTGGGGTCTTCAGAGAGGTGATTCTGGGGCAGGGCTATGCTGCAGGCTAGAGGGGAGCCCTCTTTCTTGGTCCACTCCGCACCAGTCACGCTTCCTCTGGCCCAACATCTGAGGGTTGCCTGGGCTGTCGGCCACTGGGCAGCAGGGGGCCACACAGGCAGAGCATGTGGCCACAGTCTGTCCGGGAGTGCCCCAAGTCTTTTCCTTCCTTCCTGGCTTGGCCTACAGCAGCCATCACCTTCCTGGACCCAGGCTAGCCCTGGGGCCAACTCCTGGGAGGCAGTCACCACTCTGAGACAGGGGCACCCCAAATAGGGTATGGGCATGGCTTCTGTTTCCTTCCCAGAATCCCCCAGTCTCCTAGTCTGTCTAGCTGGGCTCTAATGAGGACAGAGTGAAGGGCACTATCAAGGCCCACCTGTCCCTGCCCATCCCCCTCCCTCCCCGCACCTCCCTCCCACTTTCCCTGGCAGGGCTAGGGGACTGGAGAGAGTCAGTCTTATATTCCTTCATGACTGGTGGGGTGGTGGGGAGGTGCAGGGGAGACTGCTCAGTCTGCCAGATGGCTCTCAACCCCTGCTCCCACCAGCACACACCCACATACACACCCACCCCATACCTGACCCAGACACAAACACATCTGGCACATCCCAGTGAGCCTCCCAGAGCTCGGAATGGCTGGATAAACGGCTGTGGCATGCAGAGTATAGAGGCCCAAAT
Organism: Spilogale gracilis; assembly: GCA_004023965.1. NCBI lineage: Eukaryota > Metazoa > Chordata > Mammalia > Carnivora > Mephitidae > Spilogale > Spilogale gracilis. The sequence continues at coordinate 29,873 of PITA01011801.1, read as the reverse complement.
GTGGCATGTGGGCCTAAATCTTGACTTCTTCGCTTACTAACTGGGTGATCTTAGGCAAGTCACTTAAGGTCCCTGGGCCTTTTTCCTCATCTAAGCTTACCTCCTACTCCTGTGGTTGTTGTCAGGCTGAAATACTGGTGCTTGGAAAGCACCTGGCAGAAAGTGAGTAGTCAGTAAATGGTAGCCATCGGTGTTTTTATTCTTAGCCCCTCACCCCCACAGGGGTCAGACAAGTTTCTGAGCCAGGCCTGGGTCAGGGAGCTGGCCGGGGTTTGACCTGGACATTCTCAGGGAAGACCTGCCCCGTTCTGCTGTTCTGCCAGGGGAAGTGAAGATGCCCAGGCCGTGGGGCTAGCTGAGGAGCTCAGAGGTACCAGCCTGACCCCAGGGAGACCCCTCACACAGGTACACAGGTGTGAACACCTGCACGCTGCCCCGCTTTGCATGAAGTGCCATCCCATCCACCATTTCACCAGGTCTCACAGAAGGCGGGCAGGATAGGGGATCACTCCCATCTTACAGCTGAGCACAGGCACCAGAGACAAGCCAGGCCCAAGATCACACGTGGGTCTCAGAGAGGCCAGTTTCCCTGCTTTCCAGCCTGGAGTCCTTTCCTGTTTTTCTCCCTAGAATTGCTGCAGTGGAGGTAAAGGGGGTGGTCAACACTTAAGAGCAGGGCTATGGGAGATACTGGGTGACCTCACCAGCACAGAAGCCTCACTCTTCTCCCCCAGCAGCTAACCCTGCTGTTGGAAGACACCCAGAAGCCTTTCCAACTACCCATGCCAACCGCTCAACTCCTTGCTCCCCCTCCACCATGCACTGTCCAGGAGGACCCTGGCCAGGTCCCACAGCTGTGAGTCAGGATCAGATCAGACCCCTCCCCCAGCTCCCAGGAATTGACAGGAGATTTAAGGGGAGAAACCTAACTCCCCCCACCCCCCACCTCCTGCTATTGGGCACCAACCCCAAACTCTCCCTTCTCCCCTTCCCTCCCCCCTTGGGGCCTGGGAGTCAGAGGAGTTTAGGGGAAGGGGGATGGGAAGCAGGATCCAGCAGCTGCCTTAGGGACAGGAGAGGAACAGTTCATTCACCCTGGGTCCCCCAGGGCTGAAGCAGCCCGTCCTAGATTTGAGCTTAAAAATAAGTTGGGGCTGTCTTGGTCTATGCCTGGGGTTCCTTTTTGATCCTGTTCTGTCTCAAGTCCTCTGCCTCACAGGGTTCTGGCTGGCCCAGAGTTTCTGTGTCCCCACATCCTTGCTTCTTAGTCTTTCAGGCCCGAGTCTTTCCAGGTCTGTCTGGGAAGCTGTCAGGCGCCTCCATGAAAGCCAGCTCTGCCCCACTCAGCCAGTCTGCCTCTGCACACTTCAGCCGTCTTCATGTTTTGCCTGTATCTCTGGCTGGTTATCTCCCAAGGGCCTCCCCTCTGCGGATTTCTACCCCTGGGCACCCAAATCTTGGCATCTGAGTCTCTCCAAGGGGTTCCCACTCCTCTCTCTTAGCACCTCTGTTCCTGAGTGGCTCTGCCTCCAGTTACTGGACAACTCTATAGGCCTCACAGAGGCTGATCTATCATGAAGCTAAGGAAGCTCAGGCTTGAGGGGCCCTCACTTGTTCTGGACCCTGCAAAGCCCTAGGAAGGGCGCTACAACATGTTCACTGGGGTCAGTGTATGCTTCTTCTTCAGATGCCTCGCTCCACAAAATCTAGGTCGGTCCCCATGCCTCGGGTTTGCCTCTCGCTGACTCTGCGGCCAAGTCTCCGTCCTTTCCTCGGGTATCCCTGCAGCCTCCTAAGCCTGACGCTCCTGTCCCAGTCTTGGTCTCCTCTACCGGGCTCTCTGGGAGCCTCAGTTTCTCGAACCCTCCCGGTGCCTCGCTCGACTCTGGCTTCTCCGCTTCAAACTTGGCCCCCTCCCCCGCGCAAATCTTGAAGCAGCCCCCGCCCCTCCTGGCGCCAGGATCCGTGTGATCCCGGGGGCGCCCTCCCGGGCTCAGCGCCCCCACGCCGCCGGCTCCCCGCGCGCCACGGGTCTTCGCGGCCGGACCCGGGTCGGGAGCAGGGGGCGGCGGCCGAGGCAGGGAGCCGGGATTCGGAGCCGAGTTCGGCAGGGAGCTCACCTCGAAACGGGCAGCGGCAGCGGCGAAGCCGGGCCGCGCGTCCCTCGGCGGCTCGTACCTGCGGGCCGGGCAGAACTGGGGCCGAGCGAGCCACCGGCGACGCTGCCGGCTGCACACGGACTGTGTGGGCGAGTGGGAGCGCGGCCCCAACCCCTCCCCGAGGAAGTGCTCGCGGGACCCGCCCCGCCCGGACCCCGCCCCCGCCGCCCCGGCCCTAGGGGTGCGGACCCCGCCCCGGCCCCGCATCCCCAAGGCCGCGCGGGGGGGGGGGGCGACCCCACCCACACCTCCTATTCGGTCCGGTGCCCGCTCCAGGCCCCTTTGGCCGGTCCAGTCTAACCTGGCTCTCCCAACCTTCCCGGGGCGGCCAGGACCCCGCCCCCGTCCACTCCTAGCTTTTGCCGTCCTCTCCCCCTGTCTTACCCTCCCTCATTGGCAGCCAGGGGACACTGCTCTCTTCTATCTTAAGGAAGAGGTACAGGACCCACCAGATAAGACCAAGATCCACTGGGGGACCAAGAGTTCTCGCCTCTTCGTGGTTCCGTCCCTCTCCACCTCCTTCCAGCTTACCCCCCACCCCCGCGGGGTCACACCTAGACCTCAAGCCTAGAGGAGGGGGTGGTTTTGATTCTGCTGTCATGGCCTTATCAGTGGGAACCAAGGTGTTGTCTAGTAACAAGGAGTGAAGAGAGGACCCCCCCCCAACCCCGGAGAGGGCCTTGACCTCCAAAGGGCTTGATTTTACAACTCTGAGTGGCAAAAACAGCAGTAACCAATTCCTCACCTCCAGCTGCACCCTGGGGCAGAGAAGTTCCGCCTTGGTTTCCACAGTGCCCAGGAATAGTTTTGACATTTGAAGCCCAGGGGAGACCCTAATCCTTGGCCACATGGTTTTTGGGTTTCTCAGGGAGGGGTGTGAAGAGTGTGCTCAGATGGGGCACTGCAGGGTTGGTGGAGGAAAGTGGAGGGACCCCCTCCCCCACCTCTATAGTTTCCAATCCTCTGGCTTCCTCCCTGTGCCTGGGAGGGAGGACTGGTGCCTGCCAGGGACACAGGGCCCCTCCAGGTCCTTGAGGCCAACTCCACTGGGATCCTCAGGCTTGTCACTAGGCAGAAATAGCCTTGACGGGTGGGGGAGGGAGGACGCTGTGCTGTGCTGTTTGCAAAACAAGAGACAACAAACCAACCCTAGAAATAACCTCAGCATCTAGAGTAGAGATTCAGGTGCCCAGAGAGGTTCTCCCATCCCCCAGGCTGGGTCTCACCAAGTTCTCAGAGCAGAGACTGATTCCTACCCAGGCTGGGGGTCCTGAATTCCTTCCACTCCCATCTCTGAATTATATGCTTGCCTTCCTGGGTCCCAAGTCACCCTCGAGGCCAGCTTTCCTTCCAAAATCAAACTAATTGCTTTATTAGTGTTCCTGATGCCTAGTCTGTAAGTGCCATGAGGGCAGGGACTGGGTCCTTCTTGTTCACTACATTCCCAGTACCTACTCCGAAGTCTGACACATAATAAATATCTGATGAATGAATGAACGAATGACAGATACTGCTTCAGTTTCGACTCCCCTCTACCCTATTTTAGACTACAGGTATCTACTACCCGGAGCCCAGTGAGTGAGCAGCCAGCCCACAGGTGGGCCCTTTCTCTGGGCTTTGTCTTGTAGGTGTAGATTACTCCTAGCCCTGGGGAGAGCGGGGAAGATTGCCTGATTGGGGTAGATGACAAGGAGGAGTCTGCTCTGGGTTAAGGAGAGGGCAAAGATGAGCAGCTTTCAGAGAGGGAGCGCTACTGACTGAATAAAGAAGATGATGGATGAAAGGTAGAGTTTGGGTCTCTGGTATTTCCTCACGGCTTGAATCTCTGCTGAACAGCCTTAATAAGAGCCAGCATGCCCCGAGTTCTTTGCAGCAGTCCCTCCCTGCCCAAGCACTTTGCATATATTAATGTACTTGATTATCTCATAACTGTATGAAATGTGTATTCTTATCCCCATTTTAAGGATAAGAAAATGGAGGTACAGAGAGAGTAAGTAACCTTCAAGGGCGACACAGCTAATAATGGCAAAAGCTGGACTCAAATTCACACAATCAAATGTCAAAGCTCCTTATGCCAAAAAGGGCTTAACTGGCAGACTGGGCAGCCTCTTTTGTCACTTAACCTCTTTATGCCTTAGTCTGCTCATCCATTAAGAGTGCTTGACTCCCTGTCTCCCAGCATTCTCATGAGTATTAGAGGAGAGTACATGGTAGGCATTGAATACATGGGACTTGCCCGGCCCAACATATTCCTTCTCACAGTCAAGTGTTAAGGTTCTGCTGCTTAGATTGGGAGTCTGGAGGCCAGAGAAAATTAGATTTCCAGGTTGGCCCAGCCTGGGGGAGGGACGCTGGTACAGAGCAGGGGCTATCTTCTTTCCCCTCCCCATTTCTAGCTTCCCAGTGGGCTCACATTTCCCTTGGCCAAGGAGGACTACGTGCCCCAGGGAGGTCTAGGGATCAGCCCCATGGACTCCCTGTTCCCATTTCCCATCAGTCCCCCCCCCTCCCCAGGGAACAGGTGTGTCTGAGCTGGGGTTGGAAGAAGAACCTAATCACTGGATGACAAGCCTTGGGTGGGTGGGATCTGGCTATCCCTTTGCCCACTCAGGAGGTCCCTCTACACCCTTCCTTTTCTCATGGTGGAAGGCAGCTTGCTTTAGGTCTCCTGGCTGTTCTCTCACCTTGGAAGCATTTTTTAAAAGGAGGCCCTGAGTGACAACTGACAGGCCTCTCATGGTTTCCTCTGGGTGCTGAATCACTCCCTGATGCTTGTGATCACAAGCCCTTCTTTCCCCAGTGAGAAAACTTCCTTCCTTCTCTGGGCATATTGCCCACTCTTACCCATTGGGCTGTCTGGAGCCCCTGCCTGGCCTCATGCCTTAGCAGACATCCTCTTTCAGATTGCCCAGAAACACTATTCTCGTGACCCCAAGACTTGCAATACTTTGTGGGTGTAGAGGGTGAAGTGAGTGATTTCTACAGAGTATGCAAGGTTGGGGAGGGGTGTGGAGCAGTTAACCTGTTAAATGCCCTCTACGTGCAGGGCACCATGGTAAGAGCTAGTCATTGCCTCCTTCAGTTCTCACAAAAGCCATATGAGTTGGTTATATTATCATCACTATTTGATAGAGTAGGATGTGGGGCTCAGAGAATTTGACAGTGTGGCCCCAAATCCAAGCTGATAGTGGTGAATGTGTCATTCAAATCTAAGGCTGATTCCTGGGTCCCCTTAACTGAGCTGAACCTGGAATGGTGGGCCAAATCATGAAGGGCCTTGTCTTTCAACAATTAAGTCATGAATGAGGTGGAAGTTTGCTAATATCTGTGACCTGAGTTGGGCAAAAACTTTTCATATGGCAGATCTCAGCTACTTTCAGCTTTGTCATGCCCACCTGTCTACTGGACTGGCACTTTCGGACACTGAGGAGAGGATTTCCTCAGACGCCTCAGCTAGAGGGGTGATCTCTGTTATGACAAATGGGTGCAATTACAGAACTCGCTGAGGGTTAGCTTCATGTGATGGAAAAGAAACCAATGCCTCTGAAGTGCCCTGCTGTGCCCAACCCTGTCTCTACCCTTACCTACCTTTACCTACCCTTACTGGTAGCTTTAGTAATAGCAATAACCATTGCTCCAATTGTGAACTCGTTTTAGGGATGAACACAGCATTAAGCACTTTAAACATATTAGTTAGTTTAATCCTTACAACAATTTCGTGGGTATACTATTATTACTATTGTTTTACAGATGGGGCGTTCGAGGTTCACTGAAGCTAATTTTGCCTTGGCTGGTGGCAGTTAGGGTCAGAACACACATCTATGGTTTTTAGTCCTAATCGTTACATTGCACAACCTCTGAAACTCAGTCTATCAGCCAGCCATTCCGTCAGGGTGTGAAGGACTCAGTTTTAACTACTGCCGGGATAGAACTCCTCCATTCAACTGTGAGCCTTTTGGTGGTCCTGTGAGGCAGGCAGAACACGCTATTATTATCCTTGTTTTATGGACGGGAAAAATGATGCTCATTAAAATAAAAAGACCTGTCAAAAGTCACATAGCCAGAAAGTCGCAGAGCCAAACATGGTTTTAAGTTCTTCTGTCTATAGAGTGCTCCTTCCGGTATCCGATAAAATTCACCCAACTCGCATCTCGCCACGCACAGCACAAATAGGTTAAGTGGAGCGGAGCGGTAGGTGACTGCGCATGCGCACAACCCAAGCACACCTCAGCCCGAGGGCAGCGCCGGCCACGTGTTCCCAAGAGCCAACGCGGAGCCGAGCGCGAAAACGAGATCTCGGTGCATGTGCACAAGTTATAGCGAATGAGAACCAACTCTTGCAGAGTCACGGGACTAGACCTAGGAAACTACACTTCCCAGAAGCAGCTTGGGCCTGGACGCCTCCGCTGGAGGACGTAGTTCCGGCAAGGCAGGCTCTGGATAGGCTGCGGAGAGGAAGTGGGCCGTTCTATGCGGCTGGCGCCCCGGCCTATTTCCGGTAGGATCGGCGGTCGCGGCGGCTGAGGCGGTGCGGGACTGGGGTTGTCTACTGAGATTTCCCAGGCGTGAGCAGACATGGCGGCGGCTTTTCGGAAGGCGGCTAAATCGCGGCAGCGGGAACACCGAGAGCGAAGCCAGGTAGGACCGCACAGGCCCCACGATGGCCGGCCCGTCGACTCGTGTGCTGCCCTCTCCCCCTCTCTCTTTTCTCCTGTAGGCCTTGGTCCTTTGTCAGTGTCGAGGAGGGGCATGTAAATAAACGCAGATATATGCTAAGGACGCCGGCGTGCCTAGGGCGGAGCCTCGCGGCCAGGCAAGGTGGGGCTCGAGGTTTTCACTCTGGGAGCAGCACCGGCTGTCTTGTGAGGTTACAGTAAGGGAGTTGGCTGAGACACTGTGTGTAAAGTGCTTGACTTTCTTGGGGGGAAGGTGAGGTCAAAGCCGCATACTGGGTAGAACTGGAACCCCATCCGTGGGCGCTCAGCCCTGCCCGCTGCGTAGGGGGTCTGTGACCGAAGAGATTGGTGATGATAACGTAGATAACACCGTCAGGCCTGGGCTTTGTGCAAAATCCCTGAAGCTCTGCCACATATGCTTTTGTTTATGTCTGACACTGTAATGTTGGTGTTTTCCATTCCCATCATACAGATGAGGAAACTGAGGTCTACGGAGCCGAAGTGGCTTGCCTAGTGACAAACACCAAATTCAGGTGGATAAACAGTTGGAGGACTTTGGAGGGTGTGTCTGTGTGGGGAGGTTGAGTAGAAATTCGTTGAGTGTGTGAAGAATCAGTAGTGTATTGATTCCACTATGCTTAGAAATCACATCATAACCATTCCAGAAAGGCCTTTAGGGATATCTGGTCCAACTTATTTCGCATTTGGGGAAGAGAGGGAGAAGGACATGTCCAAAGTTGTGTTTCTGACTAATGGGATGGAACTAAGGCCTCTTGACCACAGTTCAGTCTTCCTGCTTAATATCATTTATTGGACATTTGTTGTGGACTTACTGTGTGCTCAGTGGTGTGGTGGGAGCAATAGTGTAATTTGCCGCTGTTTGAACCTGTTTTCCGACCTGTGTAAAACTAATGATAGAAATGTTTGTTGTGTGCCAGAGCCAGACAAAGTACAGAATGCTTTACTGTCATTTAACTCTCATTTAACTCTCATTTAACTCTCAACACTGTGTGGAAGTAGGTATTACTGGTTTGTCACATTTGCAGATGGGGAAACTAAGGCTCAGATAAGTTAACTTGCCCAAAGACATACAGCTGTAGCTGGCAAGCAGCAAAGCCAGGAATCAGGCTGCATGTTTTGAATCCAGGGGCTACGAAAAGATGAATAAAGAGGCACCTTTATAAGAGATGGCACATGAAAAATGCCAAATGAGGAATTTGGAAAGTGTAGAGATGATGAGGAAAAGCAGCATGATGGAACTTGTTGGACTTGGAAGGCCATGGTAATAGATTTTTGAGCACTTACTGTATGCTAGGTACAACCCAACAGCTTTACAGGATTATGTCCTTTATAGCATGTCTGTGAAGTGGATGTTATACCCATTTTCCAAATGAGGACGCTGGTGCTTAAAGAGGTTGAATAGTGTGTTGAAAGTCACAGTTGTAAGTAGGCGATTTGGTTTAATAGAGAAGACCGGGCTTCTGTGGCTGGCCATAAGCATGACATGGTCATGTCTGTGTAGGAATAGAGGGTCTTTGTGGGAGAGGTGAGGAGAAGGCCATGCTGGCGAGGCAGGTGAACTTGTTGACAAGAGCACTCCGTGTTTGGGTCAAGTATGGACTTAATTCTCTAGATCCTTCACTGAGGTGGTGGGTGAGCTTACTTAGGTGAGCTATTTCCAAAGCAATGCCAGGTCTATAACACAGATTCTTTTGAATTCGTGTTTTTGTATTTTTTGGATAGATATCGGTAGTATGATTCCTAGATCATAGAGTAGTTCTGTTTTTAACATTTTTTTTAAAAAAAAGATTTTCTTTATTTAACAGAGAAACACAACTAGAGAGGGAACATAGAGAGGGAGAAGCAGGCTTCCTGCCCAGCAGGGAGCCCGATGTGGGGCTTGATCCCTGACCCTGGGATCATGACCTGAGCTGAAGGCAAATGCTTAACAACTGAGCCACCTAGGTGCCCCTTTTTTAACTTTTTGAGGAACCTCTGTACTGTTTTCCACAGTGGCTGCACCAGTTTGCATTCTCAGCAGCAGTGCAAGAGGGTTCCTTTTTCTCCATATCCTCACCAACACATGTTTCTTGTGTTTTATTTATTTTATTTTATTTTTTTAGTGTTGGTGTTATTTTGAGTTATTTATTGCATCACTTCAAGGATAAGAGATGTGACTGTTAAAATTATCTCATCTAAATTATTAGAGAAGTTTAAAAATAGAGAAGTGTATGTACTTCTTCAAAAATTGAGATTATTCAGAGCAGAAGAGGATGCAGTCTCATGTGGTGAGGAAGAGCATGGACTGGCCCCATATGGGACAGGTTCGAGTTCTAGCTTTGCCAGTTATTCTGTGTTCTTGGGCAAGCCTCATTCCCCTTTTGGAAAATTGGGATAACAGTTGTGTGTTTCATCTACTTCTCTTGTTTGTTGTTTGTTGTGGGGATTAAATGAGATTGTATGTAACAAGCATAGCAGGTTGCTTTGTAACAGAGTCAGTGCTTAATAAACGTGGCCTGTTATCATGTGGGCAAAAACATCTAGCACAGACACTGACATGTATTAATTGCTCAACAAATAGCTTGTAGAAAGATAATATCAAGGTAGAATCCTTGTGTCTTCCATGCTATCCAAGTTCTGTGTCAGAAGTAACAGAGTCAGTGCTTAATAAACGTAGCCTGTTATCATGTGGGCAAAAACATGTAGCACAGACACTGACATGTATTAATTGCTCAACAAATAGCTTGTAGAAAGATAATATCAAGGTAGAATCTTTGTGTCTTCCATGCTATCCAAGTTCTGTGTCAGAAAAACTATTTTGTGTCACATTTGTTTTTTTCTCTCATACTTCTTATTGAAGGTATAATAGTAATATGCTGAGTACCTGCTTTATGCCAGGCCATGCGCAGGCACTACCACTCACAGAGGCCCATTTAATCCTCATGATAACCATGAGAAGCAGGTACTATTATTCAGCTCAGAGAAATTAAGTGACTTACCCAAGGTCACAGGTTGTTAAGAGGTAAAGCTTGGATTTGAACCCCATTCCCCAGACTAAATTTAATGCCCTTGCCACAGTTGCCTCCCTGTTATTATGTTTTCCCTTCATAGTATTTCATAAACCCTTGGATTAAGTCTGTAGTAATTTTAGTACAGCTGGCAACTGCTTGCTTAGTGCCGAGTCATTGTTGCCCCTCTCTGTCCTTAATAGGCCAGGAAACCTACTATGGCAGTGCTTGTGACCTCTCTGGCAGCTATATGGTACTCTCATCCTTAGTCAGAGCCCAGTTGGGGGAGGGGAGGGGAGGGAAAAGGGTAGCAAGTTGGCTCCAAGGACGTGGATTTACTGAGCACTCCAGAGACTCTTGTTCCTGTCAGGTGTCATGTTGATTGGGGTATGTGTTTGCCAAGGGAACTAAGCACTTTTTTTCCTTTTGTCTTCTAGCCCGGCTTTCGAAAACATCTGGGCCTGTTGGAGAAAAAGAAAGATTACAAACTTCGTGCAGAGTGAGTTCAGTTTTCTGGTAGGGGTGTGCCAAGAAAGCTGACAGCTTCCCTGCGCTGCAGCTGAATTGCCCAAGTGTCTGACGGAATAATTTCTTGCCATTGATAAAATGGCTAAAACTCTGGCACCCTGTCACATATTTGTCTGTGATCCTAACCTTCTCTCTTTGTTGGGCAGAGTGTAATTTATTTAACTGTAGTTGCATTGTGGAATTTTTTTGAAATATTTTGTTTATTTATTTTTTTTTAAGATTTTTTTATTTATTTGATAGAGAGAAACACAGCCAGAGAGGGAACACAAGCAGAGGGACTGAGAGAGGGAGAAGCAGGCTTCCCACAGAGCAGTGAGCCCGATGTGGGACTCGATCCCGGGTCTCCGGGATCATGACCTGAGCCGAAGGCAGTTGCCCAACCAACTGAGCCACCCAGGCGCCCTTTGTTTATTTATTTGACAGAAACACAGCTAGAGCGGGAACACAAGTAGGGGGAGTGAGAGAGGGAGAAGCAGGCTTCCCTCTGAGCAGGGAGCCTGATGCGGGACTTGATCCTGGGACTCTGGGATCACGACCTGAGCTGAAGATAGATGCTTAATGACTGAGTCACACAGGCGCCCTTAAATTTTTTTTTTTTTTTTCCATTATGTTGCTGTAGAGTTTTCTCAGAGTGGCTTTGATTTGCTCCTGCCTTGGTGTTTGAGCCAAAAGCTGAATCTTTTTTTTTCTCTCTCTTGAAATGCAAGATATAATCTAAAATTCCAGTTGATGAGTCTCTTACATCACTGTGTGTGTGGTGTGGAATGAAGAGATGTGAAAGATGGATTCATAAGACTGAGCGTGGGTGATAATGAACTCTGAAAACATTTTATAAAACAATTACCCCCATTCTTCTCCTTTAGCACTTTATTTGCAGAATACTTTATAATTGTTTGTTAACCGTGCTTGTCAGCTGAGGTCCTTCTGTGCTCCTGGTATAGATGGTGATGGAGTAAGTGGATTGTTCTGGGTCCCAGAGTTTTTAAGGCTCATAATGATAACTGAATGCTATTATTGCACCAGGCAGTGTTCTAGGAGACTTGCAATTTTTACACTTATGTTTTCCTTCCAGCAGTCTTCTGGGATGCTTTTATCATACCCATTTTACAGATTAAATTGAGATACAGAGTGGTTAACTAATTTACGCAGGATTACTTAGCCGGAAGTGGTAGAGTCCAGGTTTTCATCCAGATAGTCTGGCTCCAGAGTCTATGATTCTAGTCCGTATGCTATATTGCACTGTGGAGTTGTTGTATCTTATTTGATCAGTTGGTGCCCAAGCTTGCTTTAGAGCCCTGTCTAATGAGCTTTAATGTGTGCTTTGTTTGGTGTTTCCCTGTAATGAGGTAAATGGCACTAAAACATGAGATGTTAATTTCAGGTGAATTTTGGGATAGGAGAGGAGCCTACGGAGACAGTAGCTCAACATCTGTGTCAGTGAAGTCTGGATCAAATCTAGTCATTGCTTTGGCTTTTGGGTTTCATTTTATATAAACGTTAGATGCTTGTAAAGTTTGCTCATTGTGAGGTTTTGGTTTTTGTTTTTGCTGTGAACCTCATTTAACCTTTTAGTGACTACCGGAAAAAGCAGGAATACCTCAGAGCTCTCCGGAAGAAGGCTCTTGAAAAAAATCCAGATGAATTCTACTATAAAATGACACGGGTTAAACTCCAGGTGGGTGCCTAATGGATCAGTTGGTATTTTGAGTGCCACTGCATTAAAGAAAGTAAGGATGGGAGAAGAGATGGAGAGAAAGAATGCTTCCAGTTAGTTTAGGTGTTCTTGGTCTATATTGAAGGCGTACTGACCCTTCATGAGCAGCATGCGTTTCTGCTCCGGAGTTTGAGTTGTCTTACGCCTGGCGCTGTTCTTAGAGTGGATGATGAGGTGCTAAATTGAACATGCATCTTGGGCTTAGTGCATTGGACTGCTATTGCATGTGGCATTTGGTTGTCTTTGTTCCAGTCATGAGCTACCTTAATGACTTATTCATGATTTTAATCTAATAGGGAATGTATGTTTTAAATTTGGGTTTTAGGATGGAGTTCATATTATTAAGGAGATTAAGGAAGAAGTAACTCCCGAACAACTGAAACTGATGAGAACCCAGGATATTAAATACATAGAAATGAAAAGGGTTGCAGAAGCTAAGGTAATAATTGAAATCCTTTGTTCTGGTGTATTTTTGTTAATCAAGAAAAATATAAATTCACCGGTATCAAATTATAAGCTGATTTCTTCTGTATTTTTTTTTTAATATTTTTATTTATTTGACAGAGAGAAACACAGCCAGAGAGGGAACACAAGCAGGGGGAGTGAGAGAGGGAGAAGCAGGCCTCCCGCCGAGTAGGGAGCCCGATGTGGGACTCGATCCCCAGTCTCCGGGATCATGACCTGAGCTGAAGGCAGTCGCTTAACCAACTGAGCCATCCAGGCGCCCATGATTTCTTCTGTATTTACAGACTTAAAGTGCTTCTGGATGGTGATAATGATTTAGAAGTATAGTCAGTATGGTGGAGTGAAAAGAGTTCAGGTTTGGAAATAAGACTCACTTAGGTTTGAATTCTGACTCTGCCATATATTAGCCCCATCATAATGGACAAAGTAACCTTTTTGAGAGATTGGTTCCTCATTTCTACCTCGTGGGAATGTTAAGTGAGTTTTATGGAATGTGTAGCCCAGTACCTGATGTGTGGTTGGTGCTTGGTGAATTTTAGCCATCTTTTCCTTTAAAAGACTGTGGCACATTTTTTGGTGGCTCGTGATAATGATGTGAAATGGTTTAAACTTGTGCACATTCATTTCTGATACCCTGGACGAACCCAGTGTAAAAGGAGATCCTGTTCTGCATTCTAGAAAATTGAAAGACTAAAATCAGAGCTCCATCTGCTGGATTTCCAGGGGAAGCAGCAGAATAAGCATGTGTTTTTTTTTGACACCAAAAAGGAAGGTATGAAGTATATGAGGGTGTGTGGGATGTCTAGCTTGTTGGTCTGTGATTGGTGTTAGATGGTGCCTTAAGAATTGTCTTGACTTACAGTTGAGCAGTTTGATGTTGCCACTCACCTGCGAACAGCCCCGGAACTAGTTGACAGAGTCTTTAACAGACCCACAATAGAGACCTTGCAGAAGGAGAAAGTGAAGGGGGTTACCCAGCAGACTCGACTGAAGGTAATTTCCTCCATTGTTTTTTGGGTCTGACCTTAGGAGCCCCTAGGGTTGGCTGGTTGGTTGATTGGTTGGTTTTTGTCACTGAGAGGGTTCCTTGGGGTTTTGTTTTGTTTTTGGTTCGTTGGTTTTTAAGATTGGGGAATTTGTGGCAGCTTAGGGTCTGGCTTTTAGATTTGCATTTGAATCCTACCTAACTCAGGGCTCTGGGCTTTTAAGGCTTGTTGAGAGAGGAGGGGACACTGAAGATTATGGGATTTGGTATATTCTGATACTGAACCTTTAGCAGCAAATACATATCTCAAAAAGTCTTTACATATTATGCATTTGTAACCAAAATTTTGTATTGACTTTTCCTTATGTTGCTTTCCATCGCTGGAACTGGGTTTGTGCAGAAGACACGCTTTTTTCTCAGAGCCTTCTGGAGTTGAACTCTCACTTCTGACTGATTCATTTAAAAAAAATGCTGTCAATGTGTTTGAAGCAGACAGCTGTTCTGTTTTGATTTGAATCATTTACACCGCATCAGCTTTGCTTCCAATGTTTAATTTCACAGCAGTTTCTCTAGCTCAGAGGCAGCTAAACTTGCTGTAGTAATATAAATACTCCTAATTAGTTTGACTATATTGGGTAATCCCATAAATTTGACAGTCTGTGTAATAAAGTGAAAACAAAAGCTGTCTGAAACCACTGCTGTGAGACTGTGCTAGTTGGTGAACTGTTGAAATCTGAAGCCCAGTCATAGTCCCCTCCTGTAGATTAACACTTCCGGGTGAGGAGCCGGCTGATGAGTGTTGGTGTGATAACCCTGTTTGTCAGTTAGTTGTATTTTCAGTTAGCTGTGCCACTAACACTTCCCAAGTGTTGTGGTGGTCCCTGACGAGATTAGTGCTCCAAATGCAGTAGTTCACCAACAGGCCTTTTGAGAAATTGGGAAGGTTTGGGTCTTGCCATTTTTGTCGAGTGGTATTGTTTCTTTCAATTGTTTTTTTGAGGGCAAAAATATTTTCATTAAGACTGCTGGTGGGTGGATTACAAGGGAATTTTTAACCTGTAACTTGGAGGGGTGGGCAGTCTGTGGGTGGGCTTTAGGAAGTCTGTGAACACTTTTTCCACACTGACGTTTTGTGCAAATAGGTATATTTGCACAGGTGTGTATCAACACACGTATTTATTTCAAAAAAAGAATAAAAAAAGAATCCAACGCTTTCATGAGTTTCTCAGGGGTTTATGAGTCCAAATTTCAGGACCACTGGCTTTTGAGGGGTATTCACCACGGAGTATTCTCAGGTCAACTTCCACCAAAAAAGTCCTTCTCTCTGAGTTCTGTGGTTCTCAGACACCAGCACACTGCCAAGTGGCCTTTCTGTCCTCTGTTCACATTGTGTAGGGTTTCCAGGACTGGCTCATTCCTGCATTGCCTTAGGTAACCAGGATTGTTCACACAGCTTAGTGTAGTAGTGGAAAGATTCCTGGGATCTGTGAGACTCGCAGGACAGTCCTGACTCTGTTCCAGGTGAACCATGTGTCCCTGGGCAAGTTTCCAAGGTTCTGCTTAGCTCTAGAATGTGATGTTCCTAAAATGGACAATTTTATAGTCCCTTGTTATGTTGATTCTGAGTAAGAAGGGAGTTGAGGAAACCATTTATGCATTTTGACTTAAGTGGGTTAAAAAGCAGTTTTTTATTCATTTTTATCTTGTTAATTGTATTGAAAATGTGTGTGTGTTTCTTCCACAGCGGATAGCTAAAGAAAGGCAAAAGCAGTATAACTGCCTGACACAGCGGATTGAACGTGAGAAGAAATTGTTTGTTATTGCACAGAAAATTCAAACACGCAAAGATCTTCTGGTGAGGAGAGAGAGCCTTAGGGCCTTCCTTTTTTTTTTTTTTTTTTTTTCTTCCTTCTTCCCCTTGTAAAGGTCTTAACTGAAACTGGATTTCAACTGTGTGTAAATCAACCCCAGTGAAAATGTCTGCTCCTCAGGGGCAGTGGTTTTGAGCCAGTGTTTGTTACTCTGACAGTGTTGAAATGTTCCTTGATTAAGAAGGGTAATAAGGGCCTTATTAGTCAGTGCTTTGGAACACCAAAGAGTAGGATCAGGTAGCATATGAACTTTATAGCTTATGAGCAGCTATGTGTAACATTTAAACAGGTTAACAAAACAGTGTGTGTCACTCATTGGTGTTTAAAAATAGACAACATTGTGTAGTTAAATAGCACAGCTAAGGATTATATGATGCCCCGTTCATGTTCTTACCATCCCTTTAAATGTCAGATTCTTCAGCTTTGTAGATCATTCAGATCTGCCTTTCTCAAGTAGGGTTCTGTGTGAGAATATGCGCTGCAAAAAAATGATTTGAGTACCTCTCTTCTCAGTTTTTCAAGAACGTCTACACATTAGTAGCATTCTAGATTCCCAGGGGAGAAAATGATTTCATTTGAGGATACTTTAGGGTGGTGGGCTTTGTCTTTCCTACACTTTGAGAAGGGCTGAATCACTTTATGAACGTTCTTGTTTTACAAAACTTTCTGTTATTTACTGGTAACCTTTTTACTCTTTTGTAGGATAAAACTCAGAAGGTGAAGGTGAAGAAACAAACAGTGAACTCTCCAGCTATTTACAAATTCCAAAGTCGTCGAAAACGTTGAAGTGGTATAGATAACCTTTGTCATTCCACATGGAAAATCATTTTTTGTTTTTTCCTAGTAACTTTACATTCCATTAGTCTGAATGACATGGTTTTTCCTGTTTGTAACTATTATAGATCTGGCATTTGATACCTTCCTGTGAACAACATTAAAACCCTTTTCCTTGTCTTACTGTTTTTGGGGTATGAACTCATACCCCAATATATTTTTATATACCTATATATTTTCTTCATGATAAAAGTTATATAATCTCATTATTGCAAATTTGGGGAAAAAAAATTGAATTCATCTCTAATCCCAATACTTACCGAAGAACACCCAATAGTTTTTAGTCCTAGGAACTAGGGCAGGGCATTGGAGATGAACGATACTGTGAACGTTCTGCTTTATTTTCTCATTTCTGTAAAGGCATGTACTGATTTTTTTGCTTTATTTTTGGGTTTTGCAGGTATAATTATAGCAAACAATTTCATACCTTTTTTACTTAAATTAGCCCTTCCATTTTGTTATATCACTTAATTTTTTAAAATAATACATGCTCATAGTAAAAATTAAATATTTTTATTATTTGCATGCTTTATCTAGTGGGTAGGCTGATTTTAGTCTCCTTCCTTCTGTGTTTATTGGCTATTCAGATGGCTTCATAAATTAGCCAAGGAGGAATTTTTTTCTCTTACACTTTATAGCTACAGATAGAAATCCGTGGAACTAGGAACCCACAGTGGTGCCTCCTTACTGATGAAGCTCATCAGACAGATCTGGCCTCCTGTTCTTGACCAACTCATGATTCCAAGGCTATAAATGGCTTGGTATAGGCTTTTGCCCTGGTGATAGGGACTCCAGGGCCTGTGTAGCAGCTTTCTTCCCAGAGTCTCACCCTTCCCTGCCCATGTAGGGGTGGTAGGCTGAGGCCGTTAAGACAGGACTGAGCATGCTTGGAGCAAATGTGGGAGGAACAGGGTTCTGGGAGGCTTGCTTACACCTCACCCCCTGGAGGGGGAACAGCTGCGCCTGGATTGTAAAGAGTAAAAAAAAAAACAAAACAAAAAACCATCATTAAAACTTAATATGTTCTGGGGCGCCTGGGTGGTTCAGTCGTCAAGCATCTGCCTTCGGCTCAGGTCATGATCCCGGAGAGTCCTGGGATCAAGCCCCACATTGGGCTCCCTTGCTTGACAGGAAGCCTGTTTCTCCCTCTCTAACTCCCCCTGCTAGTATTCCCCCTCTAGCTGTGTTTCTGTCTGTCAAATAAACAAATCTTTAAAAAATAAAAAAACCTGTTAATATGTTTTTATGACTGCTAGATTCCCGTACAAAGCCTAAAACGAAAGCCTGTTTCCTCAGGGTGTACCCAGTGGGATTTAGATCTTGGAGCCCTGGAAAATAAGAAGAGGACTGGGGAATAGAAACTAGCAGCTTTTGCTTTAAGGAAGTCCCAGTCTGTGTGTTAACTTCTTGTGGAGGTGGTGAGCTGAGTATGTATTGATGGTCTTATGACATGAGGGTCTGGGGGAGTGAGTCCCAAGCCACGAAAGGGATTTATCCCATGGGTGTTGGACAGAGGGGTGGGCACACTGGGCAGCAATCTTCCTGACACAGAACAGCTTGGTACTGCTGCTCTGACTCTATCCCTTGTCCCTACTGGGTAGGGGGTAAGGCGTATACCTAATAGCCTTTTTTGGGATCTTGCATTTACACAAAGGTACAAACACTTGATTTGGTCTCACATTGAAGACATTTTAGATACATACAGCTCAGACTTCATAGACACAGGCGAATGCACATGTATATTCTTTGGTACATGAACACACCTCCAGGGTTTCACATCCGCAGGTGACACATGAAGTCCTCACGTGTTTTATGGGAATACAGTGATGCTTGAAGGGGCATGTGCACAGGCCAGATGGATCAGGAACGTCCATCCTCTTGGAGTACTGTAGGTGCCAGGTTGGAGGTGGAGAACTATGAGGGGATAAAACTAGGTGTCCTGAGTTGCTATTACACTGAGAGCTGTCTCTGAGGCCCAAGGAGAAATGGCTGCCCTTTGTGATTAACCCAAGACAGATGCTGCAACCTCATGGGTCCTAAAAATAGGCCAGGACTTTATGTTTTGGTGCTCAGTGGGACCTCAGACTCCTGGCTCATTGCTTGGGAAGGGGAAAGACTTGTTTATTAGGATCCACCACTCCAGACCCAATGGCTGGTATGGGCTCTTGGTGGCAACCTGCTTGCTCTGGCTGGGCCAAGGGAAACGAATGTGGGCAGCCCACAGAGGTGGAAAGCATTTTTCTGAGTTAGAACTTGTGTGGTTCAGGTCTCTTGTACAAATGAGGCCCCGTAAGTATCAGCTACAATAGCTGATGTGGAACACCCAGGTCTCCCCAGCAGGGAAGCCAGCTATCTTGCCTTAGTTGTACTCTGTTACCACTTCTTAGAGCCCTTGTGACTCAAGCAGGAGAGTGTCAAGCCCTAGCTTTATTCTTGGGTTGAATCTTTTTTTAACTCTGGAGGAAACTGATTCTTGGCAACAGGGTAGGAAAAGGCCCAGCAGGTGGAGCTGCTGCCTCTTTGCTGGGGTTATTTCTCTGGGTGCTGGCATGTACCCTCTTAGCACTCTTGGCTTCTGTTGGAAGCATCCTGTGCTCCATTGGTGCTTAGTGCCTACTTATTGGATTTAATGCCATAGGGGAGAGCTCTTGGAAAAAAAGATCATCTCCATGCCTGCTCCTCCACTTTGAGATTAGTGTGGCCCCAAGACAAGGACTGGGCAGGAAAGGGTTTTCCCCTCATTTCTAGTGAGGCCCAAGGAGGAAGCTTATTGTTCAGTCCCACATTGAGCGTGGTTCCACCGGGAAATGGTAGGGGTCTCCCCACAAGCAATTGTGAGGGTTTGTGTCTAGCTCATCGTCTCTCCCCTGCTGCTGGCTGTGGGGCAGTGAACAATTAGAGCTGCACGTCTTCCCGCAGAGAAAGCAGCCAGCAGACACAGACTTGCTCTGCCTGCCTGTGGAGGCTGGTGAGGCCAGGGCCTGTTGAGACTTGCACCGGTGAGGCAAGCGGGTGTGCAGTGCTGGCCTCCTTCCTCAAGCTCTCCCAGTGTGCCCATTCACAGTCTTGTGGACAGGGTATTGGGTGCAAAGATATTGGGGGGGGGGTGTGAAGGTTGGGTGGGAATCTTGGCTCAAAGCCCCAGGTGAGTGGAGGAATGGGGGGTGGCCCCGGATGCTGTTGGGGCTGAGCTGGCAGGTTTCTTGGGCTTGGGCTGCTGCCTCCCGGGGTC
The DNA here is from genome assembly GCA_004023965.1 of Spilogale gracilis. Classification (NCBI taxonomy): domain Eukaryota; kingdom Metazoa; phylum Chordata; class Mammalia; order Carnivora; family Mephitidae; genus Spilogale; species Spilogale gracilis. The sequence continues at coordinate 10,401 of PITA01011801.1, read as the reverse complement.
AGAGGGTGTGCGCTCTCTCGCTGAGCCAGTCATGGGGCCTCCCTGGTGGCGGGGCTCCAACTCAGCACTGTGGGTCTGTCTCAACAGAAAGTGCATGGAAGGATTGGAGAGAAGCTTCAAAACCCGGAGAGGCAGAGCTGGCTTTCCTAAGTCCACCCCTAGAGTGTGGAAGCTCAAGAGGCTGCCTGGATCATGCTTCTGCTTGTTCTTTCCTAAACTGCTCTGGTCGGAAAGGGAAAAAAAAAATCTCTCTTGCTTCTTCAGACTCCCTGTACAGAATCTCCATGTTCCTCATTCCTGGACCCACCATCATTACATTTGGAAAGTTCTATCTACTCTCCATCTCTTGTAACCAAAGTTTACCTAGTTGTCTCTGTCCAGTCTTGTCTGCTTCACTTGATTGCCCCAACAATGGCGAGAGCCCTTTCCTTTTTCATGTTGGGAACAGAGTGCTCGGTGCTGGGACTGTGGTACCCTCCTGAGCTTCCTGCTTTGTTGGTAGTAGACACTGGGCCAGAGCAGAGCCCAGGACCTGGCTATTTCCAGGCAAGAGGAGGCTATCTGGGGACTGCTGTGTTTGGGGTTAAGGGTGGGAAGGAAGCCCTTTCCATTCCTCCTGTTGTCTGTCACCTGATGGCCTCGCTCAGATTGTGTTAATGAAGTTGTGGTGCCCTGGAGGCAGCTGGGCAGCCCCCGCCCCCTGCCCTGCCCTGAATCAGCCTGACTCATTTTCAGCTTTCTCCCAGTTACCCCAAAGGCTTCTCTTTTGAGGTGACAAATGTGGGGGGTTGGTTTCAGGTTTCATGTTTTTACATTACTGAGTGGAAAAAAAAAACCTTTCCAAACCAAAACCAAAACAAACCAAAACAAAAAACCCCCAGCTTTTACAGCAGAAACATGTCCCAAGAGCACTGGAAATTTCCCCTCCCCTCTCCATCTGCTCAGCCACAGAGACTAGTGACAGAGGGGTTAAAAGGTGGGGGTTGGAGCTAGGGTGAGTAGAGTGTTGGGGACAGCCCCTTTGGAGGTGGCAGCATTTGCCATCCTGCTTAGAGGCAAGGGAGAGCCTTTGCAGAGTCCTCTGGCTTTGGGGAGCAGCAGGGGCTGGGGAAGGAAGCCATCTCACATCTCTAGCTAATATGATCCCAGGAGGTCAAGGGCAAGTCCCTCCCTCAGAGAGGCCTCTTTAGGTGGAATGATAGGTGGGAAGCTGCAGGATCCATCTGGCACATGGAGACTGGGGGGCCAGCCCCCCTTTCCCGTTACTGGCTGGTGGCATTATAAGCCACTCCCCGCCTGCCCCCCGATGAAGGCAGATGGCCTCCATGGCAGATGGAGACTAGGCCAGCGATGGCTGGGTGAGTTTTCCAGTCCCAGCCTGGCCTCTCTGGCTAATAAGACAATCGAGAGAGGCAGTGAGAGGGCTAAGTGTGTTTATGTTGAAGAGATGGAGTCCTGGCCTTGTTGAGCCATTCTGGGGGAGAGGTAAAGAGGGAACCTCAGATGAGATCAGTGGGTCTTAGGGGCACACCCGGTTTCCCGTGTAGAAGTGGCTCAGGGCCCTGACACTGCCCACCTGCCCGGGCCCCCAGAGCTGCCCCAGTTAGTTCTCAAGTGAAGGGGATGGTCCCCAGGGTGGGAGTCTCTGCTGCAGCTGGAGCCTGATGGGCTTCAGGCAGACTCCCTGCTAGGTCCCCAGAGCTGGGCCTGGGCAGCGGCTCCTCCCAGAGGACGCGCCCGTTTATTATGCGCTCGGGCTCCCTCACTGCGCAGGCAGGCAGCGGCCTTCATTAGTGGAGGAGCTGGGGTCTGTTTTGGCTGCCTCATCAGCATCAGTGAACTGCGTCCCTGCGAGATTTGATACAATTTAATTAACCTAATTAAAAGCTCTGATTGCAGAGATGATTGGGGTAGCGCCAGCAGCGACTGCATATTTATAATGAGCTGCAAGGTGTGGGACCGCAGCCAAACGCCACGCATCCTAATGAGCGGGAGTTGAGAGCCAGGGAGCGGGAGAGGGAACGTTTATTTTTGGCAACAATGCCCAGTTCCTCCCTGCCAGGGAGTCAGAGACCCAGGGAGTGAAGATGGACCTGCCCATTGAGCTCTTCTGAGCAAGGTGGAAGCAGGAGTGTGTGTTCCCACGCGTTCTTGTGCCTTTGGACGCCCACACGAACACGCTGTGCCCGTGTTCATTGCTAGCAGAGTGGGGGGCTGGGACCCCAACAGTGCACTTTTCCTGCCTGTCTCCATCTTTGGGAATCAGGGGCTGACTTCTGAACCACAAGCCCTGGTTTGAGGAAATGGCTCAGTAGAACCACCTGGATTTTAAGACTTCAGGATCCCTGGGCTGTTCTCCCAGACTTGCTAAGGCAGATCCCGGCTGACAGGGTTAGGCGAAGAGGCTGGGTAGGGGTCAGAATGGGAGTCTGGATGTCCAAGAGATGGCAGGTGAGGATCTTGGGCCTGGAGCAGACAGGAGAAACGGGACATATGAGCCTCCAGCTCCTTCTGGAGCCCCACCTTCTCGCTGGCTTCTGAGAACATTGTCCAGAGACGACTGCCTCCCCTGGACCATCCTCTGCCATTGCTTCTGTCTGACTCAGCGTTTCCGCCGTAAATCACATCTAATAATAGCGAGAGTGAGAGCTGTGGCAGAGATGCTGTGGGTGAAGGGGGCACTGGTGAGAAGGGGCACACTGCCCAGGTGCGCTGGAGTGTTAAGTGGGGAGGGTGGCAAGAACGGGGGCTGGGCTCAGAGGTCTTGAGGGGAAGAAGGTGGGGGCAGGCGCCCCCCCCCCATCCCTGCCCTGGGAGCTTGTGGAGGTCATGAGCTCATCCTGGCTGTCCCAGCCCCCACGGTGCTCTGAATGCTGCCAGGACAAGATGAGATTTGTCCCCAGCCCACCTTGCAGAGCTGCAGCTGTTCAGCTCCCTTATCAATCTTCTCTGTGGGTTTAATCATCTCTCTGTCATCCTGCTGGGACAGCCCTCCCCTTCCTGGCCCCAGCTTTCCTCCAATCCCCCTCCCCCAGACACACCATCTTCCCTCTCCTGGACTTTCCTTCTAGGAGACAGAGGGTGGGCCACCCTGGGCGGCTTTGCCCCAGGTTTAGTCTCAGTCGGGGGGCTGGGGTTCCTGTTTTTGAGAGGAATAAGGGGTGGGTATAGGTGGTGCTGGTGAAGAATCTGTCCTAGCCAGCTCCCCAGTATCTTTGGCTCCATGCCAGGACAGGATCTGGAGGTTGGCCATGAGGGCCTTTAGCCCAGATCCAAGAGATTCTTGTGTCGGTGCCGTATCCATCCCTTCCTCCTTCAGAAGAAGACCAGCGCCCTGGGAACTGGGTCCACCCACAGCTAGCCATCCAGCCAGCTCTGGCTTCTTTCCCTGGGTGGGTCCTGTAGGGCCAGGCTCCGTGGAGCCCTGTGGGCCCAGGGGCCTGTGGGCAGGAACCACAAGCCCACAGCTTTGCGTGCATCTTGGGAAAAAGGGTGCCCAGGAGTCAATGGAGCCTGTGTTGTGGTCCAGGCTGGGAGCCAGGGCGCAAGGGGCTCTGAGGCCCCTCCTAGCACTGACGTGCAAGATGACCTTCAGGGCAACTTTTCAACCCTCTCTGCTTCACTCTCTTCCCCTCCAGAGCATCTGGGGGAATGGGCGGGGCGGGGGGAGGCATAGGATGGTGTATGTGCCCTTTGGAGGGAACACGAGAAAGAGGGCCCTTCCTCCCCCTTCCCCGTGGTCCCACTCAGGCACTCTCAGTGCAGATGGAAAGCTGGCTTCTTCCCCAAGGCAGAAGGGGATGGAAAGTCCCAAATAGGGCTAGGATCCCAGGGAACATCAACCAGGTAGGGGCTGAAAGACCCCCCTCAGAGAGTCCCCTCCGATGGAGACCTTAGGTTCTGGAGGGGCACTGACTAGTCTTGGGCTGGAGGGGGCTGGTCCAGTTCAGCCCAAGGCTGGGCCCTGTAGGACAATGGCATGTTGATGAGGATTTGGTCCCGGCCTCACATGACTCAATGGGGGTGGATGAACTGCACGTGGCTGAGCTGCCGGGGCTGACCTTTGGTTGCTGGCTAGGGAAGAGAGGAAGCCATGAAGCTCTCCTGCCCACTCAGTGCCCTGGGCACCCTGCCACCCCCGCCCCAGGCACTGCCCTCTGGGCACACACACTCTGTCTTCACCTACCTTCTTTTAGTGTCTCTCTTCCCTTTCTCTTTGCTCCGCTTGTATGTAAGTGTGTGTGTATTGTGTGCGAGCATGTGTGTGTGTGAATGTGAGCAAGGAGGCACCTAGAGGATGAAGGACAGTGAGAGAAGAAACCCTTTGCGGGTTCTTTCCAATCAAGGACAGACCTAGTTTTTGTGTGGGGACAACACCAGCATAGTGCCGAAGTGGGCATGCATGTGTGTCTATGCACATGTTTTCACGGGCAGAGTGGACACATGTGCCCATCGGGAGGGCAGCGCTTCCTCCCCTGGCTTACCCTGTGACCTGTGTCATCTGTGGGAGAGGGGTGACTTCCCAGGTCAGCATCTTGCACCTCCTGCTGGAGCTACAGTGTCCTCTCTGGCGCAGGGCCTAGGGGGCACTTTCAAAAAGAAAAAGGAAGACTTCTTTTGGGTGGTGTAATTATTATGATCAATTGAGTTAAGGAAAAATTACTATTCAGTGAGGAGGCAAGGTGTGTGCACACACGCATGTGCACCAACATGTACATGTGTGCACGGTAAGAGCTAACCACAGACCAGGGTATGTGGAGGGAGAGTCCTGATACAGAGAGACAGGGAGACACTCATACACACACCTCTCATTCTTACATGGGGTTATCTGTCCTCTTCCTCACCAAGATGCTCAGGCGGATGTAGCAAAGGAGGCTCTCCCAGGACATCTTTCCCTGAAGTCTCCAAGGTGTTGAGGGCCAGGGCCTCTGAGCTGGGGCAAGCCACTATGAATGACTTGATACAACAGTTTGAAAGGGAGCCTAGAGCCTAACTTTGGTAAATGACATTACAAACATTATGTGAAGATTTTTAAATGAGCGCTCCTTTGTGGGGAGCCCCATAGAATTTTTTTTTTTTTTCTCTAGGCCTATACCCCCTTGGTGGCCCTGGTACTATGTGGAGGGAAGTCAAATTTCCAGACCTGGGATTAGATAGGGGTGGGTGCCCAGATATTGGCACAAGGAGGCCCGTGGGTGAGAAGGGTACAGCGTGTGTGACCTCAGACTTACCTTTTAGGCATCTCTCAAATGAACAGCTTTGAGTGGTCTGGCTGAGGAGCATTTCTGGCATTTCCACCTCCTCCTTTATTCCCTTTTTGCCTCCCCCCAATATAGTTCTGTTAACCCCATTGGATGCTGGGGAGATGCAGGAATGGTCCTTCGCACTGAAGCAGGAAGGACAGAGCTTGGAAGCGGCTGGGATGAAGGCTGGGGCTGAGGTTGGCACGGGGCACAGCGGGGCAGGGACTGAGGCTGGGATTTGAAGCTGAAGGCAAGTGGAGCATGAACTAAGGTGGGGCTGTTGGAGGTTGGGTTGGCAGAGCAGCTCTTTCAGTCTTGACAGGATTCTGAGAAGACTATTTTTTGGGGACCAAGGCAGATGTTCTCCCCCAGTAAAGAGAATGTTTGGTGTTGGCTCTCCCCTTGGAGGGGTGGGATTGATCCCCTCCCCCTGCTCCCCTCAGCTAAGCAGAGTCATACATCACCAAGGGGCCGGGGCTCCCTAGATGTATTGCCCTAATACGTCGCTATAGCAACCCCACTCGAATCCTGCATTATTCTAATGTGGTCCCCCTCCCCACTGTGATGTATAGCTTGGGTCTCGGAGCTGCGAGGCCCCTTCTCTGAGTCTGCTCCAAGTACCCCAGGGATGGGTAGTCAGAGTCTAGCTGGCCTTCTTTGGGCCCTGTCTTGCTTCTCTTCCCCCTGTGCATGGGATTCTTTGTGAGGCTGGGTGTGGAGATGAGGTTGGACCCATTGGCCCACCCACCTGCCTGCCCAGAGAGGGGAACCAGCAGGCCATGTGTCCTGGCCCTGGCACACGAGTGCCTGACGCACCGACCCACGCCAGCCTGCCTGGCCTGGGGACCTGAGGCCTTGGGGTTGGGGGCCAGGGCAGGACAATGGCTGCATTCCTGCTGTGAACCACAGGCCCCCATTGTTCCCTTGGACACTGCCTACTTGAGGGCTTGATTCTGGCCCTCACCCCATGGGGGGGCGTAGGATGCTCCCTGGACCACTCCCCCGCTGGACCATAGAGGGGTGATTCATGGGGTGGCCAGGGCATAGCAAGTCCCAACTGTGCCCAGATTCTGGGGCGGTGAGAGAGGGAGGCGACTAAGTGCTGTTTGTGTCGGCGGGTGGTGGTGGAAGATGTTGAATAGTCGGAGGACTCTGGGCCATGGACACCAACCACGTCATCTCCTACACTCCTCGTGTGGGCTGCTCAGAGAAGCCCCATTGTCAGAGGGGCAGGCCCACCCAGGCTAGAATGGAAGCAATAATTGAGAAGGTCCACCTCAGAACTGAGAGGACCCATAGACCACCCCTCACACTACACTGGTGGGGAAATTGCAGTCTGGAGTGTGGCAGGGACTACTTAAGGTCACACAGCTAAGTGGTGATAGGCCTGGGACCAGAACATTTCTCCATATGTCCCTGGTGCTGAGATACTGCTGCCATTTCTGGTAGAAAAACAGTCCCAGTGGTGATCTTTGGCCTTGGCAGAATTTATGTTTATAAGTGCCTTTCTGTCCTCTACTTCCTTTGAAATCTCTCTAGTTCAGATCAGCACTTGGCATCCCTGGAGTGAGAAATCAGAGCTAAGGACCTCCTAGGGCTATGCAGAAGCCTTTTGGACTGCATCTTCTGTGGGCCCCTGAAGAAATGAATGGGGCATGGAGGTTCTCGCTGCTCTGACACACAAGATACATAGATGTGCCAATAGACTTCATTGCTTCCTCCCAAACAGTGGTCTCACTTGGGCCCTCACATGCCTACCCTTCATGATTGAGAGATAGGGAGGGAGGAAGCTAATTCAGGAGTGTTTTAAGGATGGTCTGATTTATCTTTGTGTTCCCAGTGCTCAACATAGGGCCTGACTATTAAATTGGATGATTGGATGAGTGGACAGATGGTGGATGGTTGGCTAGATGAATGGATGGGTGGTTGAAGAGGTGGTTGAGGGTTGCATGGATGAATGGGCGAGTGGATGGGTGGAGATTGATGAATGGATGAGCTAGTGGATGGATGTAGGATAGATAGCTGCCTGGCTGGCTGGCTGGCTGGAAGGATGGATAAATGAGAGCTAAATGAGTTCATATATTGAACTCCAGGGATGACCCAGCCCAGGTTCTACCAAAGAGGGACAGTGGAATGAGGTCTGGACTTAGGTACCTGAACCCCATCTTTGATGTAAGGATGCCTTGTAGCATAGTTTGGTGGTCAACCTCTCGGTACGGTGGGGTCTGAAGGAATTGATAGTCAGACTTAGTCTCATGGTAGGTGGCTCCAGAGGATCTAGGGGCCTTAATCCTGAGTTGAGTCTTCTGTGCTGGGATCAGAGGAGGAGGTGGGATCCCATTGGTGGAAGGGTTCTGGGCAGGGCAGCAAGAAGCATGAAGGTTCAGAAAAGGGCAATGAGTGGGGTCTTGATGGCACTGGGCCTGAGTGGTTTTGCCTCCTTGGGATCAGGCCCTGAGCAGGGAGCCCCAGGGCAAACCCCTATTCATTCTTCATGACCCAGCTTAATTAATGGTATCACCATCTATGAGGTTTTCTCTGACCATGGGAGTTATCTCCCCAGATCCTACACAGAGCCTTAGAAAGATCTCACTACACATTCTTGGGGACATGGGGTTACCATGAAGAAGTAGAAGTGAGGGATAAGAGGGGAGACTGCACCTGCTACTAATTTTCTGGGTCCTTTTGGGCAAGTCCCTCAATGTCCTTGAGTCTCTATTTCCTCATTGCTGGAGTGGGGATAGAGAGCATGAATTTGTCCTTCCAGGGTGGTTTTGAGAAATAAGAGCAGTGATTCTGGGGCTGGGAGTGGGGAAAGCACTAGGCATCACTTTTTCACACTGATTCAGCAATAATATGATAATATATATTGTACATATAAAATTAATTTTATAACTGATGTTTAATGTGTACTTACAACATGCCAGGCACTCTTTTAAGTGTTTAAGTATATAATTTCTCAACAGTCCTGCCAGGCAGGCACTATCGTTTTCTTTTGATAGATGAAGAAACCGAGGTATGGAGAGCACAAGTAGTTTGACCGAGGTCCCATGGGCAGCAGGCGGTGTAGCCGGAGTGAAAGCCTGGGCAGACACCAGGGCCCACCTTCTTTGCCACTAGATATGGTTGCTTAGTATGCATTTGTCCGAATGGACGCATCAGGAAGGCTTCCTGACCTCTTGGGTGATCCCAGGCAAGGCATCCCACTTCCCTGAGCCTCATGGGATTTACCTGATGGCAAGGTGGTGGAGAAGGGAGCAGATCCTAGTCAGTAGCTCCCACACCCTTCATCCCCAACCTTTTCTCTCTGGCCCAGTCTTGAGTTCTGGAACCTCCTCTGCTTTGTTCACATGCCCCAAGCAGAGGGTGCTATTTGCCACAGCAGGGAATGTAAATAGAACATGGATCTGGGTGTTAGATGCGGTAGGTTTTATCGCACCTTTGATCATTAACTAGTCGCGCTGCTTTGGACAGGTCACTAAAACTCTCTAGGTACCAGTTTGCTCATCTACAAAATAGGAGTAATTAATGCGAGATAATGAAATTAAGTAGGAAGTAAGTGCCGGATAAGTATTGTGTCAGAATGCCTTGGGCAGAGTGGGGGCCATGGTCAAAGTTCATTACATTTTGTTTTTCTTTCCCATTCACTTGTTTCTGTACAATACCTTGCATGGGCCCCACAATAAAACAGCTTTCATTCATCACCTACTTATGCCAAGCACTCTATGTACATCATCCCACTTAATTCTCAAAATAGCTCTATGATGTAGGAATTGCCCTTGTCAACATATCACGGTACAAAGGCACAGAAAGGGTAAGTAGCTGGCCTAAAGTCACACAGCTGAAAAGAGGAAGAGCCAGGATTTGGACCCAGATCTGTCTGGTCCTACAGATCCTGTGCTTCACCATTTGCTCTCTGCCTCCTGTAAAAAATGCAGAGCTTCCCTGGCGACTTTGATGACAATGGGAGAAGGCAGGTAACTCACAACGGCTGGAGGGGACCCTTCTGGAGAGCCAGGTCTGTCCACAAGCTGCCGGGGGTCAACTCTAGCAGCTTCTGCATGAAGGAAGCCCTCCCTCCTCTCAGAGTGGCCAGCTCCAGGGAAAGGCCAAAGATGGTGACAATTTCCCACCCCAAACAAGGAGAGCAGTAGCCTCACAGGGTCCAGGTCTATTCCTGTTCAGAGCTGAATAATCTGGAGCCTTTGAAGAAGGATTTCTGAAAAGCCATCAGGAGTGAATCATTGACTTAGGGAGGCGATGAATCAACGGGGAGTTCATAAAACGGCAAATGAATCGGGTGTGAGAACGACAGAGCCACTGCTATTCCCTAGAACCCTCCGGGGACAGAGAGCCGAGAGAAAAGAAATAAAAATAACACGGGGCCTCACGCCTTCTACAAACCCCAGTCAGCCCCTCCTTCCACGGGGAAAGACAGAGGGGACAGAGGGACGAGACCCACTGGTGGGTGACATGGGGCCAGAGAGACGCTCCCGGGGCACTCTGGGCTCCCTGGGTCCAGGCTGTGGGTGCAATTAGCAAACGTCTTTCCCCCTTCTTTTCAGGAGCCCTCACAAGAAAGAACACTGATTTTGACGAACACCCAAAATAATGTGAGATCAGGCACCATGCATTATGCATGAGGTCTGATTTAACATGAACATTATTTCTTGTGTACGAGACCATATGCCTCCGTGCTGTCTCTACAGCCTAATAATACCCAGGCCTACCCTGGTCAGGCTCAGCTGAAGACATGTCCACTGGGTGTGTACTCGGGGGGCATGGAAGCAGAGCCCCTCCTGGTACTTAGCTCATCTGAAGGGAGCCCATTCAGATGCCCTGGAGGTGGGTGGGAGGTGGGTCATGCCCCTGGAGAAGCACCAGGGAGCTGTGGGTGGGTGTAACTGTGTGCCAGTGTGTGTGTGTGTGTGTGTGTGTGTGTGTGTGTGTGTGTGACATCAGGAGCCCAGGACTAGGTGATGGTTTATTGCATGGTGATGCAGGGACATGTGCATAGCTGAGGTTTTGCTGCACAAGAGGGACGAAGGCAGGAATGGATAGATCTAATTGCTGTGTGTGTTTGTATATATACACGCATATGTACGTGTGGGGGTGTGTGTTTAAAAAATAAGATCACACATACATACAAACACACAGC
>PITA01011800.1:38473-65147 GCA_004023965.1 Spilogale gracilis | reverse complement strand
GGGATCGAGTCCCACATCGGGCTCCCTGCTCTGCGGGAAGCCTGCTTCTCCCTCTCTCACTCCCCCTGCTTGTGTTCCCTCTCTGGCTGTGTTTCTCTCTGTCAAATAAATAAAATCTTTAAAAAAAAAAATAAACTTACTAAAAATAAATAAATAAATAAATAAATAAAAAGTAAACTTACAGTTCTTTTGAATGATCAGAGATTCTTCTTGGAATAGGTTAAACATAAGGTTTGAAGGGTTTCTATCACTTCCATCTGTATTTTTTCTTTTCTCTGTCTCCATGGTTTTCACATTTCTGCCTGTGTTTTTCTCATAAACGTTTTATGTGTGTGCACATGCCCACCAGCTCCCGCTTCGCCCTTTGTGGATGTCTCTTCCTGACTTCCTCTGTGTGGCCTCCTCCCTCTTTCTCAGCGATCCACCTCATCTCTCCATGTCCTTCCTCTGCCTTCATGTCCTCTCCTCAGTATTCCCTCCCCCACCATCTCTCTTGCTCCCTCTGTTGTGGCTCTCTTATCTTGAATGTGTGTTTCTGTCTGACTCAGTCATCATTTTTCAAAAAGTCTTATAATTAAATCCTGTCAATACAGAGAGACCACAAACGTCCACAGAGGGCAAGATAAGCCTTCATTTTCCATCTCCTTGATGGGTACACTGGTCAGCCTTCTAGAGAGCAAAGGCTAAGAGGAGGGAGGGGGAAATGGACCCATCCCCTGTGAAACTGCATCATGCCTTAAGGGACCGAGAATTGGTTGAATGTGTTAGTAACATCAGGGCTTTTCCTTGGGTCAATTTCTAAGGAGTTTTCTTCTGCATTTACAATATGTTTGATTACCTATTAATCTGGCCACATGCTAAGAAGAGACTTATCTAGGCCTAAAGCAAAGGCTTAACAAGCCTAAAGAACACTCAGATTATGAAGTGACAATTCTAATTTTGTATACAAAAACGCCAAGTGCATGCAATGAGGACAGAATCCCAGTGGATTACAGGCAGGGAGGGCCTTCTCACCAGTGCACTCTGGCCCACGGGAAACTTCACCCACTAATGATTATCTGAGATATTACTGGATAGAGACAGTGGGAAAGAGAATGCTGTGAGGACATGAGGTGAAGGTCTGGGAATAAGAAAACCCAATCAGGAATGAGTCCCCAATTCTAGATTCAAGTAAAAAATGAATACGTTTCCCCAGTATGTTTTGTCCAGGTGCAGAGTCCCCCAACCCCTACCTCTCCTTTTCTGAAAAATTTTGGGTTTACTAGAAGCAATAACACCAGTTAAGAGTGTTGCTTTGTGTGATTTAAAAAAAAAAGATGAAAAGATAAAAGAGGTTTCTAGCATTTTTGTAGTTTGAAGGGGGAACTATACAGGGGCTTGGAAAACCTAAGTTATAGTCATTGCTATGAACCTATGATATCTGGAGTGTCTCTAAGCCTCTTGTGCTTTGTTTTCCACCTGGAAAATAGGAAAGGTACTATCTATTATTGCCAGGGCCCTTCTGGGTCTAATATTGTTCTATGGGTTCTCATTGCTAGATTGTTTCATCTTGTTCCTTCAAAACCCCTCAATTTAATAGTTTTCCACTGGACTAAAGGCAGATCCGTCTTTCCCTCAGAATAGAACACATCCCACCTACAGGCCTGGCACTGGGGACAGGGGGAAACAGACACGACCTCTGAATGGCTTCGTGGTGCCCACATTCTAGTCCAGAACATTGGGGAAGAGACCCAGATGTACCCGAGATAGGGACAAGATGGTGTCTTGATTCACAATGAACTACAGTGGTACCTAGCTCATCCCAGCTCCTCCCACCCCACTCTAGCCACTGCTCGACTATGTTCTCAGATCTTTGCAAGGACATCTTTTGTTTAATTCAAGTGAGATCTCAGGGGATTCTGAATAGTTACCATACTATTACCATAACACAATTATTTATGTATTGTTTCCATCCCGAGGTTAAACTCAGGACAGCTGGATAGTCTCTACTTGTCAGCAGGATTTCTGAGACTCCCTCACCTCTCAAATCGTTCATGTGTCCTACTGGACAGCTCCCGGCAACCGCCCAGAGGATGATGAGCAGCACAAGCAAACTTTGACTTTTCTTCCTCATTGTTCTTTCTTCTTCCTTCCCTATTCATTTAACTTTAATTTGTTTTCTCAGAAGGCCACCCCTCTCCTTCTGGTTTCCATTGTACACAGCATGTTCTGTTGGTTTCTCAAAAAAGATAAGGGGGAAATCTCCTTACACCTTTTTCTTTTTTTAAAATCTTTCACTTCCCAGCTCCTGCAAAATTCAAGTACTATGGCTTTTGCAGCCCCCATCCCTGCTGCACAGTTTATTTTTCAGTAGTCCTCCTTTCTTCTAAAACATCCTGTGGCTTGGAGAATCAAGAACTTCCCTGACTGATGGGGGAACATCCAGAACAGCTGACTGAGGAACTCAGGAAATCCTCTCCCCCACAAAATGATGATAAAATGGGGCAAATCATCAAAAACAACTTTTTTAGGGCTCTGGAAATTGACTAAAGGTATATAACAACTTGAGATTTTTTTTTTTTTTTTTTTTTTTTTTTTTTAATAATGAGGCTTGATGGAGTGCCTGGGTGGCTCAGTTGATTAAGCCTCTGCCTTCATCTCAGGTCATGATCTCAGGGTGCTGGGATCGAGCCCTGCATTGGGCTCCTTGCTTGGTGGAAAGCCTGCTTCTCCCTCTCCCACTCCCTCTGCTTGTATTCCCTTTCTTGCTGAGTCTCTCTCTGTGAAATAAATAAATAAAATCTTTAAAAAAATTAATTAAAAACAAATGAATAAGAAAATAATTGTAAAACTGTACTGCTGGGCTTATAACAAAGGAGGATGTAATATACATAGGAATATTATTACAAGGAGGAAGGCAAGAATACAATACCGGAGCAAAGCTGCTTTATTTTACTTGTTAAGTAAGTATTAATTCGAGGTAGAGTGTACAAGTTAAATACCTATCAAGTTGCCTAGAATAACCACTAAGAATATAACTCAAGAAAGCAGTAAAAAGAAAACCCCAAAAACAGAAAACAAAACAACAACAAAAACCCCAAACATCTCAGTAAAGGAATTAAAATGGTAGACTAGAAAATATCTAACACAAAAGAAGGCAATAAAGGAGAAGGAGAGAAACAAAAAGAACATGAGATATATAAGAATCAGATAGCAACATGGCAGACATAGATCCAACAGTTTAAATAATTATATTATCTATAAATGGATTACACACACCAATAAAAGGAGGAGACTGTCAGAGTACATTTAGAAGACAAGATTCAACATAGGCTCTTGACAAGACACACTTTATAGATTCAAAGACACAAACACGTTGCAAGTAAAAGGAGTGGAGAATTTATACTGTGCCAACAACAACCATCATCTGTATGTGAGACGTTGAAGTGACTCTACAAACTAGACTTTAAGATAAAAAATGTTCACAGAGGAAAAAAGGGAAACGTCTCATAATTATAAAACAGTCAACTTATCAGGAAGATATATCTGTTATGAACATAGAACCACCCAACAGACACCAAAATACATGAAGCCAAAGTTGAGAAAACTGAGGGAGAAACAGATAATTCAGCCTAATCGTGAGAATTCAAACACCCTATTCTGTTAATGTAATGACTTCTAATGTAACTACTTTAATAAAGGGCAAAAACACATGATCATCCAAATAGACACAGAAAAAGAATTTACCAAAACCTAACACGTTCAAGATAAAAGAAACCTCTTAACAAACACAGGAATTCAAGAGAACTTCCTCAACCCAATAAAGGGCACCTACAAAAGCCCTACAGTTAACATATTCAATAACCAAAGACTCAATATTTTCCTGCTAAGATAGGAACAAGACAAGGATATCTGTTTTTTCCACTTTGATTTCACATTGTAATGGATGTTCTAACCACTGTAATCAAGGAAAGGGGGAGCAGGGAAGAAAGGTCATCTATATTGGAAAGGAAAAAAAATAGAACTTTGTTTATTAATAGCTGACATGATTCTGTATGTAGATAAAGAATGCATACCAAAAAAAATCCACTAGAATTTTCAAATAAGTCACAGAATGCATGATTGATATTTAAAAAACTCAATTTCTATTCCTCCAGTATTATGAATGCCAGGAACAATCTGAAAAAAAATTAAGAAAACGATTGATGAAAGCTATTATCTGTAGTGGCATCAGAAATACTTAGGGATAAATTTTACAGAAGTTGCCTGAGACTTAAACACTGAAAACTGTAATATCTTCCTGAAAGATTTCCAAGAAGAAAAAATAAATGGAGAGAAATTCTGTACTCATGAATTAGGAGATTCAGTATAATTAAGATAAAAGTTCTCCCACCAAATTGATCTAAAATTTCAATGGATTCCCTATCAATATCCTGGCAAGCTGTTTTGCAAAAATTGACAAATTCACTCTAAAGTTTATATAGGAATTCAAAGGACCAGAAAAGCCAAAATAAGTTTGGAAAAAAGAACAAAACTAGAGGATTCTACTGGATTTCAATACTTACTACAAAGCTATGATCATCAGGACAGTGCTGTTTTGGCATTAAGCCAGTAGAATAGAATTGAGGGTCTAGAAATATACCCTTAAATTTATGGTCACCTGGGTTTTGATCAAGGCAATGTTGTGGGGAAAAGATAGTCTTTCCATAAATCATGCAGGGACAATGAGTTATCAGAATGATCCACTTTAAAAGAAAAAAATAAAAGGGATTTCAATTCTCACCTCAGACCGTATCCAAAATTGATTCAACATGGATCACAGAGCTAATGTAAGAGCTTAAATTACAAAACTTTCAGAAGGAACATAGAAGAAAGTCTTGGTGACCCTGGGTAGGGCAAGAGCTCTCAGGACACACAAAAGCACAATACAGAAACAAAGTTATGTTAAATTGGACTTCACCGATATTAAAACGTTTGTGCTTCAAAGACATCATAAGAAAAGGAGAAGAAAAGCCACAGACTAAGAGAAAATATCTGCAAATCATGAATCAATAAAAAACTTGCAGCCAGAACATACAAAGAACTGTCAAACGTCAGTGTGAAAACAAACCACCCAACTAAAAAAAAAGGGCAAAGCTTTGATCACATTTTACTAAAGAAGATATATGAATGCTGATAAGCACATGAAAAGAAGTTCAAAATCATTAGTCATTTTGGAAATGCAAATTAAAACCATACGGCATACTACTTCATAACCACTAGAATGTCTACAATCAAAAATCAGACAATACGGGTGTGGAGAAATTGGAACTTTGTATATCTCTGAGTGGAATGTAAAATGGCATATTGTCTTTGAAAGGAGGGCTTACAGTTGCCTAAAAAAATTAAACATACCCAAATGTCCAGTGATTGATGAATGGATAAACAAAATGTGGTATTTACGTACACTGTAATGTTATTCAACATTAGAAAGGAATGAAATTCTGAAACGTGCTATGATATGAGTAAACCTTGAAGACTTTGTTGAGTGAAAGAAGCAAGGCACAAAAATTTTACATGATTCTAGTTAAATGAGTCAAATTCATAGGTTGAATACTGTTTACCAGGGACTGGTGGTGGGGGGAAGGGGAAGTTACTGTTTAATGGGTACCAAATTTGTTTGAAATGATGTAAAAGTTCTAAACATGGACACTGGTGATGATTGAACAAAAAATCTGAATTTAATCAACATCACCAATGGTACACTTAAAACAGGTTGAAATGGTAAATGCTATGCTCTGTATATTTTATCATAAAAATATAAAAATGTTGGGTTGCCTAGGTGGCTCAGTCAGTTAAGCAGGAATTCAAGAGAACTTCCTCAACCCAATAAAGGGCACCTACAAAAGCCAAAAGGGCACCTCCGCCTTTGGCTCAGGTCATGAGCCCTACATTGGGCTCCCCACTCAGCGGGGAGTCTGCTTCTCCCTTTCCCTCTACCCCTCCCCCAATTTATGCTTTCTCTCTCATTCGTTCTCTCAAATCTTTTTTTCAAAAGACATATAAATGTTAAACAAATTATGTATGGCTTTGAAATTCCACTTCCTGGTATTTACCCAAGAGAAATAAAAATACACATCCAAAGACTTTTACACAAATATCCATGGAACCAATACTGACAAATGCAAAAAGAAAAAAAAAAACACACACACCATTGTTTCTCAACTGACAAACAGAATGTGAGGTATATCTATACCTGTCTGTCTCTCTATATGCACGTGGGTACACACACACTCAATCATATACATACATATATACCCACATATGTGTATGTGTACATGAGATATACATACAGAGGAACACTCTTCAGCAATATAAAGCAACAGAACCCCACTGCACTACAATAGGGATGAACCTCAAAAAATGTAAAGGAAAAGGCCAGAATCAAAAGACAATATATTGTATAAATTAACTTATAAAGGTATTATATTGAGATCAAAGCTAGAGATTGTTTGCCTAAGGCTGGGGGTGGGAACTAATATATACTACAATAGGCATAAGGGATCTTTTTTTGGGGTGACAGGATGTTTTAAAAGTGAATTATGGTGATGTTTGCACAGTTCAGTAAAGTTATTAAAACTCACTGAGTTGCTCACTTAAAAGGATGGATTTTATGATATGTAAATTATAACCCAATAAAGCTGTTTAAAAATAATTTTCCCACTGTCAGGTATGTAACTCCCACTGACTTTTTAAAGTAATAGCTTTATTAACATATAGTTCACTTATTACACAATCATCTATTTAAAGAGCACAATTCGGTGATTTAATGGTTTTTAGTATATTTATAGTTTTGCAACCATTGTCTCAATCAATTTTAGAAGTTTTTCATCAGCTTCCACCTAAATCTCATGGCCATTCGCGGTCACTACCCTGTTCCCTCTAGGTAATCACTTATCCACTTTCTGTCTCTATAGAACTGCATATTCTGGATATCTCATATAAATAGAATCTAACCATAAATACCCCATATCAGTACTTCATTCCTTTTTATGGATAAGTAATATTCCATTGTGTGAATATGGCACATTTTATTTATCCATTCATCATTTGGTCATTTGGGTTGTTACCACTTTTTGGCTATTATGAATAATGCTGTTTTGAACATTTGTGTACCAGTTTTTGAGTAGACACATTTCATTTCTCTTAGGTATATAACCTAAGAGTGAAACTGTTGGGTCATATGGTAACTCTATGTTTAACTCATTGAGGAATTTCCAGATGGTATTCCAAAATGGCTGCCAACATTTTACATTCCCACCAACAGTGTATGAAGGTTTCAATTTCTCCACATCCTGTCTCAGGCTTCTTATTAAGTCTCTTTAATTACAACCATCCTAGTGAGAGTAAAGTGTTCTCTTATTGTGATCTTGATTTGCATTTTCCTCACAGCTAATGATATTGACCATTTTTTTCATATGCTTATTGGCCATTTGCTATCTTCTTTGGAGAAATGTCTATTCAAATCTTTGCCCATTTTGTAAATTGGTCCATTTGTCTTTTTTAAGGTTGAGTTGGAAGAGTTCTTTATTCTAGATACAAGTCCCTTGTCAGATATATGATTTGAAATATTCTTTCCCATCATGTAGGTTGTTTTTTCACTTCCTTAAGGGTACCTTTGTGGCAAAAAACGTTTTTAATTTTCATCAAGTCCAGTTTATATATTTTTTGTTGCTTCTGTTTTTGATGTCCTATTGACCAAACCACTGCCTAATTCAAGGTCATAAATATTTAAGCCTATGTTTTCTTCCCCAGTTTTTATAGTTTAAGGCCTTAGAATTTGGTCTTTGACCCATTTGAATTAATTTTTGTATATGTATGAGGCAGGGGCGACTGACTTTTAAGACAGGCAGGACAGTGTTTCAGAGAACTGAGAGCCAAATAAAGCCATCCAGCCTCTAGGGCGATGGTTCTGGAGAAAACCTAGACTACATGAAAAACTCATTTTTGCACATAGCCCTCTTTTAATTCCTGTATCAAGCTATTCATTCTCATACCCTTTCTCTGAAGAAAGGGAGCAGGTCTGGAATATAGCCTATCAACCAGACGCTATATTTTTCCATCTCCCTGCAGCTAGGTGTGGTCATCTGAGTGATTTTAGCCAGTCAAGTACAAGAAAAAGTGATCTACTTCTAGGTCATATCTTTAAACAAAAAAAAAAAATCACTTGCCCTCCACCACTCCCAATTTCTTCCCCCACCCCACTCCCTTTTTTTCTCTGCAGTACAGATCTGAGAAATGAGGCTAGCATGCTATTTTTTTGATCATGTAGATGAGGAAAATATACCAGGACAGTTGGTCTCAGTGGTGTTGAATATTAGAATCTCCTGGGGAGCTTTAATCAAAAGCTGATGTTTGAATCCCATCACAGAAATTCTAGAGATCTGTGTTTTAATTTGTTTTCAATATTTATTTATTTGAGAAAGAGAGAGAACAAGCGAGCAGAGGGAGGGGCAGATGGAAAGAATCTCAAGCGGACTCCAGGCCAAGCTCAAATCTCACAATTCTGAGGTCATGACTTGAGCCGAAAACAAGAGTTGAATGCTTAACCAACTGAGCCACCCAAGGGGCCCACCACCACAGAAATTCAAAATGCATTTGGTATGAGATGTCACCCAGGCATCAGGGTGTTAAGAATTCTCCAGATGAATCTCACGTTTGGCCAGGGGTAAGACCCCTATTCCAGGGCAATGGTTCGTCAACTTTAGCATGCTTCAGCATCAGCTGGAGGACCTATCAAGACATGATTTCCTGGGGTAGATCACCTTCCAGGTGTCTGATTAAGTGAAGCCTAAGAATGTGCATTTTAACACGTTCCCAGGTGATGCTACTGTGCTGGTCCAGGTACAGCAACATGGGTGGAACTGGAGGGCATTATGCTGAGGGAAATAACTCAATCAGAGAAAGAACAATTATCATATGATCTCTGTGACAGGAGGAATTTGAGCAGCAGGGTGGGGGGGGGGCAGAGGGGGAAAGAAGGGAAAAAATGAAACAAGATGGGACCAGGGAGGGAGACAAACCATTAAGAGACCCTTAATCTCAGGAAACAAACTGAGGTGTAAGACTGATGAATCACAGACCTATACCCCTGAAGCAAATAATACATCATATGTTAATAAAATTTTTAAAAATTAGAAACAAAAAATAAAAAGAAACTAGGAAATCTCAGAGCAACAAGATGGAAGGAAGTGCAGCAGCCCAACCTGACATACCCTATATTCTTATTTAGACAAGAAATAAATGTATCTTGAACAGCAACAGCACCTTAGCCTATGTCCTAATTAACACACACTGCTTGGATCACGGTATTCCAACAAGAAAAGTAAAGGCCTACAAAATTTTTCTCATTTCATGCAAATTCACCCACGCAATTTAAGCCCCCTTGGTATTGGAGGTATTTTCCTACAAAAGAAAGATGACTTGGAACACTGCACTGTTTATAACAGAATCCATTTCTCACGGTAATTGGTGAACACAATCCACAGTGTTCTGCTTTGGCAGCATTGTCTAGGCATTGAGGGGATTATGATCCAAGCAGGCAGCTCAGTTACTTTTCCCATTTAAGTCCCAGCCACAGGTGGGTAACCCAAGGCTCTGAATGCAAATCCACTTGGATCAAAACATAGCAAATATTCTGAATGATGGAGAAAGTTCTGAATAGCACAAAACAGCACAAAGGATGTGGGTCCATTTCTCCCCTCTTCACACACTAATACAAAAGGGACTTGCAGTGTTCCAGGCATTCTTCACTTAATTTTTGGGGGGAGACCTTGGGTTTTCCTGACACCAACCCGAGTCACCAATGGGATGTGAGCATTTGTTGGGCCAAGGGTGAAGCTGGTAGGAGGTCACTCCTGAGAAAGAAGATTCAGTCCCAAGCTCTCTGTGGTACAACTCTTTGCTGATGTTCAATAATTTCCTGACAACTTGTAGTATCAAAAGGGGGTGGGTGGGTGGGATTGGATAGCCACAGAGTAGAAACTAACAACTGAAAAGAAGGAGCTTCTGTACCTTACAAACTGGCTGAATAAGGCTGTTGTGTTCCGGATGATCCGAGCAGCCTGTGACTCCTCACGCTGGCATCTCTGCAGGGTTAACCCATCATCCATATGGCCTTCCTGATGGAGTATGACCTGCCCACAGAGCCAAGGACATGAGGTCTGGTTACACGCTACTTCACAGCTGGACGGTCAGTATTTCTTGCAGTATTCCCTTCATCCCTTGTATTCCTTCTCCCCAACCAAGTTCCCTGGTGCCCTCTTGAAAATGGGACATTAACAAAGTTATTCTGCCCGCACTCCCCATTACTGACCTATGAATCATTCCCGAGACACAGTGCTTTGATGAAAGTAAAATTTTATGTGCCACCATGGTATGAGTTGCAGCAAATTCCTTAGGCTTAGACGGCTTATTTGAAAAGGTGAAAACACATTTTGTAACAGATTTTTCTCTTGAAATGAACATAAAACCTTACCCTTGGAAATGGGAAAAGTCACTTTATACAGAGCCTTTTCCTCCAGAGATAAATTGAGGAAGAAAAGCAAGTTAAAGAAAAATGCTCTACCGGAATCAGGCTTGGATTCCTCTCCTGAAGGACAGCTCCTGCTGAACGTGTGACTGGGGAAGCAACTCTTCTCATGGAGGCTAGGAAGGGTGTTTGAAGGCAGCTGATGGAGGTTCTAGACCTACTCCGCTACAGCTGTGTGACCTCAAGCAAGTTTCTCCACTTCTCTTTGCTTCAAATTCACCACTAAATGGGACTTCAAGGGTCATTTTGAGGATTAAATGATTTACATAGAAATCACTTACTATGTTTCCTAGAATCTAGGAGGTACTTAGTGAATATTTGTTATAAGGGGCAGTATATGACTGATCTCGAATCAATTATCTAAAAGCTAAGTATACGTCTTGATCACCACTGACATCGAGATACAATTTTTGGGCAGGGTTACCGGCTTTGAATATGGAGGTCAGTGATTTTTTTTCCCTTAAAAGGGTCAAGGGTATGGGGATATTAACTGGGATGGTCTGAGTCTGGTTCAAGTCAGAATTTAAATCCTGATCCAAGTATCTGACATGGTTTCCTCTTGAGATGAGTTAAGTGAAGAGAGACCATTTGTAGGTCCCAGGGTCTGGGGTGAGGTCAGTTAAATAAAACAAGTGGTTTCAGCAACTATCTTTAGGAAAAGGGGTTTTGGTCTCTCTCGTTTTTAGCTCAAAGAAACTTCTTTTCCTTTCCATGTAAAAATCTCTTCCTTATTATTTATTCTTCTGAAATTGTGTCCTAATAAAATGAGTTCACACATGAAAAAGAATACTGGCTTGACACAATTTCTCTTCAGTTTTGACAAGTGACCTCGCACCTCATCCACATACTGTAGCTTAAGTGTTAGCGGAGGATTCCCCTAGTGCCGGATTCGCCAACTGTTTCCGAAAGACTGTGCGAGAACTGCCCAGCAACTGTTTGACAAGGGGGCGCTGAGATTTGGCAATACATCGCCACTGGGTTCGCTCTGGCCCCAGTCCCAGTATTCAGGTCCCTAAGGACCAAAATCCTTACATTTTGCTTGTTCAGAGAACACATTCAAACCGGCCAGCCAAACAGGAAAGTAATGAGAAATAGGGAGAATGCCTCTGTTAGAACACTGTTATTATGTGCCCTATGGATCACCGCAGCCCATTTCTCTTTTCTCTTGGAGGAGTCCCATAATTCAAGGTAAGACAGCAAAAGCCCAGGATGGGAATGACAAAGAGAATGCTTCCTTTAAAGTGAGTTACCATTAGGTTTTTCACCGTGTCTGTTTTCCACTGGTTTTTCTAGGTCCCTGTTTTGTTTTTTAAATGCTTAACACAGATTTGAACAACCTTTGTATTTTTAGAAAGAAACTTAACCTGCTCCTCACAAAATAGAACAGGGCAGCCTTGTCAGGGGCCGAACAGCATGACATCATTTAGAGAGTTTCTGAAAGGACCTTCCAGATTCGCACACACACTGCAGCAGTTAAAGGAATATACAGACTGTGGCCCTGGACGAGAGAGGCAGGGATAGGCAAGTCAGCAACACGAGGTGGGATGTTTCCTCGTCGACAAGGTCATTTTAGTGTATCTCCTCCCAAGAGGAGAGCCAGGAGCCACAAATTCTACCTCTTTAAATGTCATCATTCCCTTAGTAGGTGTGGAAGATTCTAGAGACTCTAGATGATACCACTGTACTCTACAGAGGATTTAATGTTCTTCGGATACGCTGGTAGGATAGATGGATTTTTGGAATCTATCTTCAAGTTGCCCCTATTTCCAGGGGTAGTTCATACTCCTTGGGTAGAGCCCTTTTGGGATTTAATGGAAAGCCATTAAATGGAAAATATTTTGGAAAAGCCAAAAATGGAAAGTATTTTCAAGGGCTGTTCCAACCTGAGGGACCCTAAACCCTAACCTTCGTGTTGCTAGCACTATCATGCTGTTGACATTCCACTTTGCTCTTCTCCATCAGAGCTGCACTGTATGCTTTCTGTTTGCTCTCCTGGTTTCACAGCCCACCTGTGATCAGCTTTGGGGGGATCTGCATATAGAATTTCAGGAGGTTCAGTTCTACAGTTCCCTCTACTCTAGAACCTTGGCCCGTAAGTCCCTGAAACCCTGGCTGAATTTCTCTCTCATCTGTCTCTCCAGCCCCATGAAGCTAACACAGACCCCATTCCTTCGTGTGGCAGCACAGCCACTATGCTGAATGCAAGTAGAGACCAAGGTGTGGTTCACCTAATCAGAGCACTCGCCTCCTGCCTGGGATCTTTAGCACTCCTGTTCTAGAGGCCTGCTCTGCTTGTTGAAGCATCAAGTGGGTCTGGTTTCTTTCTTTGCTTCCTTCCTTCTTTCCTTTCTTCCTTCTTTCCTTTTTTTCTTTCCTTCCTCCCTCCCTTCCTTTCCCGCACCCTCTCTCTCTCTTTCTTTCTTTCTTTCTATTTTATCCAGCTTTGATAATTGTTTGTATAGGAGAGGACTAGGGTCATATATAGTCAGTATAGTTATTTAATTTTCTCTCTCCTCTTCATAATTTCAGTTTTCCATTTCTGGATACTTTCCTGGTTTGTTTTACTTTATCAAAACAAGTTATCTCCTTATGGTTTGCTCCCAAGCTCCTTTCTTACAACAACCAGCCGTCTGAACTTTCCATCACCTCCATATTAGACTGCTAAACCTGAGCTACAGTGTACAATGGCTCCCAGAACCCTCTTTTAGGGTTCCTTGACTACCCAAACCAGTGTTTCGTAAGGGTTTTTCCAAGAGAAATCATGCCCGTGGTGTCTATTTTCTGGCTTCTATCAAAATAAACACTTTTACAGCAACTTTTTGGCAAAAAAAAACAAAAACAAAAACAAATAAACAAAAAAAACCCGTGGTATGTATCCAAGCCATTTCCCCGCTGCAGCCGGCTGGGATGGACCACACAAGTCGTTGTGTGCATTCTGTGGACATGGCCTCAATGCACAGTATCTCGTCTTTCTGTACGTTGGTTCCTGTGAGCTTGTTATCATGTAAGCTGCATTTTCTCTATAGCAGTTCTATGTAGTCTCTCTATTATGAAAATCACACAGTAACTCAATTATCCACATAAATGAAGAGAGCAATGGTGTGAATAATCCCCAAACAACATACCACCAAGAGTTATTAGTTCAGGTTTCAGAGTGCACTGAACAAATCCTACCCAAACCCTCACAGATCTGTCATGAATTTAACTTTTTTTTTTTTTTTGCACTGAATATGGGGTCAAAATAACCAACGAGGCAGTATAATCTGTCACAGGATAACTCTTCAGAATAGCAGAAATAGTAAGAAGTAAACATACATCATGTTTGCCTGATTCTCATAATCACTTTTCTTGCCTAGTTGCTTCCTGTTCAGGGTCAAACAATTCTGGACAGACTTTCTGACCCCACCTTTCTTTTCAGAGGTCCGAGGCGGGAGGTCTTGGCATCTTGGGCTTTGTAGGTCACCCACAGACCACTGGCTACGTGCTGCACAAAGCAGATGGAATCTCCATACTTGATTTCTGGAACGCCCATGCCTTCTATGTCTCGCTTATGACTGGAATCCAGTTTCTCCTTGATTTCCTATCACAGAAAATGAAGCGAACATGGGCACATCTCTACAGTATAGAGAACAAATCACCTATGCAAAATTTGTAAGCCCCGGAACCCATTACCAAAATCTTCATGATTTGCCTGTCCAAGCCAGGATTTCAGAAATGCTTGCTTCCCCTACTGCTGTTAACCGTAAAAATCCAAGGATTTCAAGTTTCAGCCACTTTAATAATTACTTAAATCCATGGGGAAAGGAGGCAGCTGGTAGGGTCTCTTTTTGGTTCTGATCGTATATCTTTTCTTATTTTTCTCATCCTAACTCAGCCCCCTTAATAATAATCAACACTTCAGTGGCCAATTAACTTATTTTCAGCAAGGTGTATCTTCTGTAGTTTTAATGGTTATCTGAAAGAAATTCCCTGACGCGAGGCATTAAGTATACCTTTTATTAGAAATCAGCAGAGAAAGCAGACTTGTGGATCAGGTAGGGGCTACTGTGTGGGAAGTGAAACACAATCATCAGTGTCCCCGTCTCTCACGGCCTCCTCACTTGTGTGTCCCAGCCAGTGGCTTTCATTCTTTAATTGCTACTGTCACATTATAGCTTTTCTCCAGGATTGAAAAAAGGAGTGGCTATGCATCTGGAGTGTCCGCTTGGGATACACTGAGGTGCCTGGCACAGAATGAGCTGGGAAGCCCACCTGGGGCGCACGGTAATTACACTGACTGCCAAAAGTTCAGTTAAAATAATGCATGTTCCGGGGCGCCTGGGTGGCTTAGTTGGTTAAGCAACTGCCTTCGGCTCACGCCATGATCCCGGACACCCGGGATCGAGTCCCGCGTCGGGCTCCCTGCTAGGCAGGAAGCTTGCTTCTCCCTCTCTCACTCCCCCTGCTTGTGTTCCCTTTCTGGCTGTGTTTCTCTCTGTCAAATAAATAAAATCTTAAAGAAAAAAAAAAAGAAGCTTAAAAAAAAAATAACGCATGTTCCCAAACTATCAATGACTACACTCCATTTATTCTCTCAATTTTGTTTACTTAAATATGACTTGGCCAGAAGAAGAGAAATACTAGGATATATTTTTCTACAGCCTGAAATTAATGGGTCATGACTGTTTATAAAATGGGGTGTCTCTTGGTGTCTTTGCTTTTACAAAACGACATGCACTCCCAAAGCTCTCTGACAGTCACTGCAGTGGCCATTTCTGATTTCAAAGAATAGGAGCAACAGCTAAAAGAAACTAAGACATGGAGACAAACCAACACTAAAGCCAACTCAACCCAAACCTAAACACCACCACGGATATACTAAGGAAATGAGAGTGGTCCATGGTAGAAAGCCAGATTGGGCTGATGGCAGATTGGTGATCTTCTGCCTTCTGAGCATGAATGCTCCCCTCTCTGTGTTCACTGGAATATGGCCCGATATGCACTTACTCTACTGCTGGAAATGGACTCTTTCTAAATGTTGGGGCTAATCCAATTACTTCCTTCCGTTAACTCCCTGATTCTTAGAAGATACAACTTCCATTTCTAAGGCTCATATATACCATATGCTTTAACCAAACTGGACTATGTTTCTTTGATGTATCAAGGTTCCCTTCTTCT
Organism: Spilogale gracilis; assembly: GCA_004023965.1. Lineage (NCBI taxonomy): Eukaryota > Metazoa > Chordata > Mammalia > Carnivora > Mephitidae > Spilogale > Spilogale gracilis. The sequence continues at coordinate 49,441 of PITA01011800.1, read as the reverse complement.
GGGCCTTCACTCACATTACACTTTCTTCTTGGAAATCCCCTATTTCATCTCTGCATCTTTACATCTCATCCAGCAAGCCTTTCCCAGATCCACTTTGCATCTTCCCTGATCTTGTGGCATCTTCCTTCTCTCTCAAGACTCTTTACCATCTTCCGGGGTAGGACTCCGTGGTAGGCATGCTTTCTGTCCCCTACCAGATTGAAGACTCTCCAAGGACAACACTGGGATTGCTAGTCTTTGTTTAGAATAAGTTGCAAATAATCTGCTTTTGTTTTATTGTTCTGTGGGCATCAATTTGTTCATCTCTATCAACCTTCCCTGTGTTAGATGACTAGTGGAGTCTAAGGAGGAATAGGTTTCTTGGTGTTGAAGGATAATCATCATCTCCTGTCTCCACCGAGAACTTATGAAATAGTCATGACCATATCACAAACGTCAAATAAATATCTGGTTTAGATGATTAAGTTGCTGCTCTCCAGAGTGATTTAAGAGTTCCAGGAGGACAAGGAAGGGAACTATAACTAGTGTTTGTCTAGTGCCTACTTTGAGCAAAGTTATTTTGCTAAATACTCTACAATGGCAATACCATCAGTGAATTTACTAAGGACTGACAAAGTGATATGTATTATGCATGATACTTTAAGAATATTTTCTCTCAACCCTTTAATGGTTTTTCTGTTTTCATTTCTCTTACTCTATAGATAATAAAACTGAGGCTTGCAGAATTTGAGTAATTTTCTCAAAGTCCTGTAGCTAAGTAAGTAATGAAACAGAATCCAAAATCAAGTATAATTCCAAAGACCATTTATCATTTGAACATAATTTTTTGACTGGTTATCATTAGCAGAGTTAAGTATTAATGTTTCGGTTGCTTAAAAGCTATTATAAAGAAAAGTGCAAAAGGTTGAAAATATATGCAATTATTTAAAAAAAGATTTTATTTATTTATTTGACAGAGAGAAACACAGCAAGAGAGGGAATGCAAGCAGGGGGAGTGAGAGAGGGAGGAGCAGGCTTCCCGCTGAGCAGGGAGCTCGATGTGAGACTCGATCCCGGGTCTCCAGGATCATGACCTGAGCTGAAGGCAGTGGCTTAACCAACTGAACCACCCAGGCATCCCACATATGCAATTATTTTATGAAAAAATGGCTCTGGGATCACATAAACTTTAGGGGTCATACATACAAACCAATAATGATAGCAAGGTGACATGGTCTACATTCAAAATCCAATTGAAGTTTGGGAGAGAGAAGACCTCATTGTGCTTGAGAGTTAGGGATGATTTTATACAAGACAGACACTTGACATGAGCTTAGTGAAGAATGAGAAGTGAGGAAGGAAAGAGGGAAGAGGACTTGGTGTGTGACAAGGAGAGTGGTTGAAGTCCAAAGTCCTTGAATAAGGACTCTGAACTTTGTACTGTAGGTACATGTTTCTCAAACTCACAATGTTAACAGACTTTGTCTGGGAAGAGAGGACTTTGGACGAGTTCTTTATCTTCTTCCAGGAGTCAAAGGGAACATTATGGCTTAGAGAAATAGGATTGTCAGGAGTTCTACAAGCAAACAACAGAAGAACATAAAACCTGTTGAACTCTGCATAATGCAGCAAGTGCAGCCAAACTGCTTTTTAAAAAATATTCACAAAATTGTTTGGAGCGTCTCTTGGAAATAGATAGCACTGGCAATGAAGTCACTGAGAATTTTGAGCAGGGGATTAACACAGGGCTGCATGCTAGAAATAGTTCCAGCAGCAGTGTGAATTACAGATTGAAAAGTAGCAAGGCTAGAGACAGGTGACCTTTAAGCTTTGACATCAGTACCTAGCATATCTGGAATGAAGAACCTCCTAATTCATGTTTGTTAATTAGAGTGAAATTTTGTTACACTAAAACTGTGTCCACAGAAGGCAACAAAGCACCTTCCCAATAGACTGTAAGCACCCAAAAATGTTTCAGGGGAAAATGAGACATGGGAAGATGAGAACCATTCATGGATACTGGGGTAGGTCATCAAGAAAGGCCTGGTTAAAAGGAAACAGTCAACAAAACAAAGAGGCAACCCACAGAATGGGAGAAGATAATTGCAAATGACACTACAGACAAAGGGCTGGTATCCAAGATCTATAAAGATCTACTCAAACTCAACATCCAAAAAGAAGATGAACACATCAAAAAATGGGCAAGAGACATGAAGAGGCACTTCTCCATAGAAGATATACAAATGGCTAACAGACACATGAAAAAATGTTCAGCGTCGCTAGCTATCAGGGAAATTCAAATCAAAACCACACTGAGATACCACCTTATACCAGTCAGAATGGCCAAAATTAACAAGTCAGGAAACAACAAGTGTTGGAGAGGCTGCAGAGAAAGGGGAACTCTCTTACACTGTTGGTGGGAATGCAAGCTGGTGCAGCCGCTTTGGAAAACAGTGTGGAGATTCCTTAAAAAATTAAAAATAGAGCTACCCTATGACTCTGCAATTGCATTACTGGGCATTTACCACAGAGATACAGATGTAGTGAAAATAAGGGCCATATGTACCCCAATGTTCATCGCAGCAATGGCCACAATCGCCAAACTGTGGAAAGAGCCAAGGTGCCCATCAACAGACGAATGGATAAAGAAGATGTGGTACATATATACAATGGAATACTATGCCTCCATCAGAAAGGATGAATATCCAACTTTTGTAGCAACATGGACTTGATTGGAAGAGATTATGTTGAGTGAAATAAGCCAAGTAGAGAAAGTCAAATATCACATGGTTTCACTTATGTGCGGTGCATAAGGGGTAATATAAAGGACAGTAGGAGATGGAAAGTAAATGGGAAGTAGGGTAATTCAGGGAGAGAAACGAAACGAGAGAGACTTTGGACACAGGAACAAACTGAGGGACTTGGAGGGAAGGGGGTAGAGGGATGGGAGAGCCTGGTGGTGGGTACTGAGGGCAACTATTGCATAGAGCACTGGGTGTGGGGAATGGGGAATGAATCTTGGAACACTGAAAAAAAATTTAAGTAACAATAAAAATTAAAAAAAAAATAAAAAAGGCCTCGTTAGCCTGCCCCTTCCTAGGTGTCTCTAGAGAAACCTTGAAAACAACCTTTGGGTTCACTTCCCCACAAATTTAGTCCTTTTCTAAATTCTAATCTAGAATAGGAGGTCTCAGAATGGCCTTAAAGAAGTCACGCACTGCAGGACATTGCTAGGATCCTGGCTGGATGGGAGGCCAAAGAAAGCTGTCTGCTGTTTACTGTGTGTTGAGGGACCAGACTCATCTGCATTAGGGAAAGCCCACTTCTCCAGTGGGTCCTTCCCTCCATCTTTCCCCTTTAATTCCTACACCATCAGCATGAGGCAGGCAATGCTACTGCCATTTCATGGATAAGAAAACACACTCCTAGGTCATGTTCCTGGTCTCACTGCACCCTCAAACCACCCTTCAAGACACGATTTTTCACCCCCATTTATTGGGGAAAAAAAGAGAGACATTAAGGCTGACCAGCAAATGACCAAGTCAGGATTCTCAGGTTTCTTCTACTTCAAAACCCATCGTTTTCCTTGACTTCTCTTTGGTCCACTTTGAACAATAAAGACTTGAGGGTCATTGAATTAAATTTTAAAAATACTGTGTAGACTGTCAAAATGAACAACACACAAAGCAACAGGTTTTAGTGAGGATGCAGAGATGGGGAAATCTTTACACCACTGGTGGGAATGCAAGCTGGTAAACCATTCTCAAGAACAGTATGGAGGTTCCTCAGAAAGTTAAAAATAGAGCTTCTCTATGACCCGGCAATTGCACTAGTAGGTATTTACCCAAAGGATGCAAACATACAGATTCAAAGCGGTACATGCACCTCAATATTTATATCAGCATTGTCAACAATAGCCAAACCATAGAAAGAGTCCAAGTGTCCATCAACAAATGGATGGATAAAGAAGAGGTGGATATCCTCACTGCACACACAATGGGATATTACTCAGCCACCAAAAAGAATGAAATCTTGTCATCTGTAGCAATATGGATGGAGCTAGAGGGCATCGAGCTAAGTGAAATAAGTCAGTCAAAGAAAGACAAATACCATATGATTTCACTAACATCTGGTATTTAGGAAACAAAACAGATGAATCTGTGAGAAGGGCAGAAAAACAAAAGAGGGAGAGAGAGGGAAGAAAACCATAGAGGCTCTTAACAACAGAGAACTAACCGAGGGCTGATGGACGGAGGTGGGTGAAGGATGGGCTAGATGGCTGATGAGTATTAAGGAGACACTTATTAAGATCAACACTGAGTGTTATTTATAAGTGATGAATTATTAAATTCTACTCCTGAAACCAATATTACACTGTATGTTAACTAGAATTTAAATAAAAATTTGGAAGATGAAATGGTAAAAATTACTGTGTAGAATTTACTTGAAATGAAATAAAACTGTTGTCTCTAGATGCTTGAATCTAAAGTAGATTTAGAATTTTCTACTTTTTCCCTCTTTCCTCTGTACCTTTCTCTTTCCCCAGCTGAGAAGTCAGTGAGGAAGTGGAGCAAGCCAGGGGGCTGGAATGGACCGAGCCAGTGTTTTCCTAAGGGCTGTCCCAGGAGCCCAACGGCCATCTTGATTCTGGCCGCCAGGAACTGCTATGGTGAGAGGGCACATGAGGCCAGTCTGTAGAGATGCTTTCCATGCACAGTGGAGAGAGCAGTGTACAGCTTTTAAAAGGCAGGGAAGTCAGGTTTGGCCAAGAACACAGTGCTTAGCATGTACTAGATATTTGATAATTGTTGACTCAACTGAATGTGATTATTTTAATATACTGAGGAAAAATTTATTCTCATTGGGAACAATGATAGCTCTACAACCTTCTGCAATAAAATAGGCAAACTTTGAGATTCTATCTTGACCATTCAAGACTTATGGTACAGTCATGAAAAATAGCTATAAAATAAATGGCTACATGAGATAAGGCTTGATTTAACATCACTAATTCACTCTTCCCTGAAAAGACTTCAATACTGGGAGCTGATACGGAGACATGACATCTAAACAGATAATATTTACTCTGGTATGGCAGTACTAAATCACATTATCTGACAATTCCTGGGGAATGGCCTTGTAATGTCAAGACAATGGGAAAATGATGTGAGATCCAGTTCACAGAAATCTGACTTCGATATTCAAAATGATGAATCTGTCTCCATGAATGCTGATAAGCAGATAAGTATTAGGATCCAAAATGATTACACAATGATGATAGAATACTTCTATGAAGATGATAGGGGTTAAAATGAAATGGATTTGGGACTATTTTAATATATGACTACATTCCGACATCCCTTAAGCAATTTCCACACTTACCACCCGCCACCCATTATGCCAGGTGCTGGGGTATCAAAAGGTGGGCATGTGTGGTCCTTGTCACCTAGGGGTTTCTGGTTCAGTGAGTGATGGCTGTTATAGAAGCATGGACAGGGGCCAACTGGAGGCCCATGGAAGAGCCCTCCTCTTATAAAGGTCATCTGACACTAATTTGGAAGGACGAGCAGGAGTTCATGAGTGGGTATGTGTGGGTGGGGTAGAAGGCATTCTAGGCACAGGTTTAGCAATGAGAAAAAAAAGAACATGTTCAAGGGCTGATAAATATTTAGTAAGCCAGAGCTCAAAGTGACTGTGAGCAAGTGACATACAGAGGACAGAAGGGCAGGCAGAGGTCAGATGTACCTTTTATGACAGATTTCAAATGAGGGGCGACCAGATGAAGAGCTGTGTTCAAGGTCTCACAGAGAGCAGATGGGGGACAAGGCCAAGTCTAGGTCACCTGGAAACCATGCTCTAAGGAACACCACTCCCAGATTAAAGGAATAAGGTGTCATGCTGTACTTCAGAGGCAACAAAGCATCCCAGACTTCCTGTTTGCTTTGGATCACCCTGCTGAAGGAGAGGGATAAAAACTGACCAAGGCCACTCCCTGCTCTTTATTCGACATGCTTCCCATACTTGCTCAAAGACCTTGGTTCGATTTCATCTGAGCCAGGCCAGGCCCACAACTGCCACATGGGTGAGTTCTGACCCCCTTTCATGAAGGCTTAGTCACACCCTGTCCCATCCACGCGTACAAGATTCACACAGGGTACTTGCCGCTTCCTCATAAGGGAAGCTTGTCACAGATTAAAGCAACCGAACGGGAACATGGAACGGGAAGATCATCAGTGCCAAATGACTCACAGCTAACCCAGTGCTGCCCTGAACACAGGAGTCCTAAAAGTGTCCCTCCAGCATATAGAGAATATTAGGTGAATACCCCTCTAGTGCCATTCACAAAAGCACAGAAGACACAGTATCTCTACCTCTCAGCCTTCCCGCTGAGTTCCCTCAACCCCTGTGCCACCCCCTGGGATCCTGAAATGGTATCGCCGACTACTGTCTGCCATCTGCTCCATCCCATAACACCTGTAACAGACAAGAGCTGGCCCGATGACTCAACATCCTCCCACTGTGGAAAAGCAAAGCCAAGAATCTCCTTCTGCTGGGGGACCTCACTACTCCCTGGTGAGGGCAAGCACACTGGAGTGTGCATTTAAGGAGGAGAGACTCCCCCCCAGCAAGGTAAACACACACTTACTAGGGAGGAATCTGTAGCCCCAGAGCTCTCAAGGCATTTCTAGAGTTCTTCTCCCAAGAGCTCTGTGGATTGTGTGTGGCAGAACAACGTGTTCTCCATACATTGGTGCTTTCAGTGTCGCTTTGCATTCTAAGATCCCAGATGCTCTGCCCATGCAATGTCCTAAGCAAGCTCCGATTTCCTGGGAGAAAACACAGCCATTTCTTGGCCTGCCAGGAGGCCTAGGTCATTTTAATTTCAGTTCCTTTCACACAGAAGTGAACGTAGCTGGGCCGAATACTGCGGCCCTGGGAGTTATCTCAAACCTCTAAAGTAGTGACTTCAGTGAAATGTAACAACATTGCCAAGTGCAGAGGACAATGTGACTCATGGGTGACTTTTACATCCAGCTCTGCTATGCTGGCTGTCCCCATGGAACCTCGATGACTTTCAGCCATCAGCTGCTTACCTCCACCTGCGAAGAGATGGAGGGACTTTGGGAGATAGGCAATGGCCTTTGGAGGGTAAGCATGCTCAGAGGCTAGAAGTGGTGCCAAGTGGAAGAACTCTCCACAGTGCTCTGAGTTTTTCTGGCTTTCCCCAGAGACCACAGCAAGCACTAAGCCATTCTCCATAAGGCTGAGCCAAGAAAGGAATGGAATGGAAGAGCTCCCTTGGAACAGAATCCTGCCAGCTTGCCTGGAAGGCCACCTGAATGCCTGCTGTCGTCAGAGAAGCCCCTTTCTGAACTAGTAAACACCTCAAGGTCATGGATCCATCCCAGGGCTGCAGATCTGGCGTGGCCTGAGGGGATTGTGGCAGAGCACTCAAGGAAAGAAAAAGCCAGGCTTGCATTCTTAGAAAAGCATTTACTTGGTCATCAGCCATAAGGAATCATTTCTTGTTTTCCATCTTAGTTTTACCCTCCCACGCTTGCTGTCACCCCCAACTCTATGCCCAAGTTGTCTCTTCGGGAAGAACGTGATCTCACTTGTCTCTGTTCTTCAGACTTTTTTGTTGCTTTGTTTCACCGATTCTTTTCACATGTTACACTGCCATAAACCACTCGTGGAGGCCAGAAGTTTTACTACACAGTTACAAGTCTGTATTTAAAATCTTTCTCTTGCTGGGACTCTTAAAAAACAAAAGCAAAGGGAACATAAAGGAGATGTGCTCAAAAAACCAGAACGACATCAAGGAGCCAACATACATTTAAAGAGACGAGAGGATGTGGAGGGGAGGTGATGTTTGTTAAGAATTTAGGGCAGGACGTTCATGTATTTTAAGGTTTGAAATGTAACTTATATTGCAGCCATTTGGGGGAGAAAAACCTATATACTAGAGATTCTCTGCCAGGAAAGACTCTGGGACCATAAAAAGAAAGGAAAGGAGTCTGAGTCCCCTGTTTCAAAAGAGAGCAATGCTAGAAGACTGTTCTCTGATTCACTAAGAAGCAGAGCTGCCCCAGAGAAAATTCAGCTGTCAGCTCTACCCCGAGGCCCACATGGACGGAATCATCAACAACCCTTCCCTGAAATCGTGATGAGAACACAAAGTAAGATCCATTTCTGGAAAAGAGCAAAGAATGAAACTAGAGATGAAATCCCCAAGGAGATGTCGAACTGCCCTGTTAGGAGGTGCAGGCGCCCCAGTAACTAGGCCTGCATCTGTGCACAGACTTCCCTCCGCTTGGATGATCTTTTCAGAACAATCATAAGGTGTCGGAACACCCAACTCTCTGTCAGAAGTCAGCTTAGCATGCGATTCTGACCATCCAACTAGATGTGGCTCGGAGTGAGGCTGAGTTATAGCCTGACTGGACGTTAAAGACAGGAGACTTTAAGAAACAGTTGTCTATATACACAACAAAAGGCAAAGCTACATGTTTGTGGTTGACCTAGCTAATCCAGGGTCTGCTTTTTTTTTTAAAGATTTTATTTATTTGACAGAGAGAAACATAGCCAGAGAGGGAACACAAGCAGGGGGAGTGAGAGAGGGAGAAGCAGGCTTCCCACTGAGCAGGGAGCCTGATGTGGGACTCGATCCCGGGTCTCCAGGATCATGACCTGAGCCGAAGGCAGTCGCTTAACCAACTGAGCCACCCAGGTGCCCCCCAGGGTCTGCTTTTAATGAAGGCTGGGGATGGATGGGTGACAGCTAGGGGAAGTAGAAGGAAGAGACAACCTAGGGAAAGGAAGGTACTAGTGATTTTGTATAATACAAATCACTACAAAAGGAGATTATGTTTCGAATAAAGCCTTCTCTGCATCTTTCTGAAAGAAATCGCTTCCTTAATTTAAACCCATGTAGCACTGAAAATCATGCCTCTATGTTATCATCTACTATAGGACTGAAGCGTATGCTTTAAAGTATTAAAAACTGTGTAGAATATCTTAAGCAACAGCATCATCTTTCTTTAACCTCTAAACAACCCATTTCGGTGATCCTTTTAAGTTCTGGGGCTTTCCACTCTTCTTTGAAGTCTCTCTGTTAACACTTAAGCCTTCCTCCAGGGTCCCCATTCCCTTGTAAACTCAATTCAAAAGACAGAAGAAGAAAAGTGTTTGTCATTGGTCTAATTTCCAATCCCATCTCATTCTAATCCCAGGTCACAGTTCCCCCCGGAGAGTTCAGGGTTTTCACTTTTAAAATGAGGTCCAAGTTCACTTCCTCACACCTTACCTTGGAAGCCCGGAAACAGAAGGCCGTGGCCTTGGTGTCTGACTTGGCGCGGTCCTGCAGTAGAAGGCCTTGGTCCTCTGTCAAGGCCAGGTAGTGGCCTGTGGTGAGATGCCGGAGCCGGAACGCCTGGCCCCATCTGATGTTGCTGCCACTCCAACTGCGCAGAGAAAAGAGCCGGAAAACTCAGTCTGTTTCAATATTTCTCCTGGGCTTTCTTCCACATGCTAGCAGAGTTCTAACCCCTCTGTGGCTTATCCTCTTAAGGGACACAACGCTGGTCTCCCGGCTTGCTCTAGGACTTCAGGGCTCCTGACAACACAGCGTGGTACCTCTCTTGCGGCCTCTCAACAACCAACAAGGAGGCACGCTCGTGCGCTGTGGGTGGGAACGCAAACTGGGGTAGTCACAGTGGAAAACAGTGTGGAAGTTCCTCAGGAAATTAAAAACAGAATTACCGCATGATCCAGTGATTCCACTTCTGGGTATTTCCCCAAAGAATATGAGAACACCAATTCAAAGAGATAAATGCACCCCTATGTTGACTGCAGCATTATCTGTAATAGCTAAGATATGAAAGCAACCCAAGTCTCCAACCCCAGATGAATGGATTTAAAAGATATGGTGCATATGTGTGCATACATACACACAACAGACTATTATTTAGCTATCAAAACAGAAAGAGATCTTGCCATGAATGGGTCCAGAGAGTATAACATTAAGTGAAACAAGTTAATCAGAGAAAGACACATACCTTTTGATTTTGCTCACATGTGAAATTTAATAAACAAAACAAATGAGTTTAAAAAAAAAGGATAAAAATAGACTCTTAAATACAGAGAACAAATTGGTGGTTGGTAGAGTGAAGTGGATGTGGGGGTTGGGTAAAATAAAGGGGATTAAGTGTACACTTAATGAACACTGAGTAAATGTACAGAATTCTTGAATCATATTGTACACCGGAAGCTCATTTAACATTGTGTGTTAATTATACTTCAATAAAAATAAAAGGGGAAGAAAAAGAACACCAAAAAGGAAGATGACCTTGGGACAAATCAATGATTTAGTGTAACTAAAAGTCCCAAGATTCTAATTTTCCCTTCACTTCACTGAAGTTTCTTGATATTAAAAAACACACACAAAAAGAATGTCTTATAAGGGAAACCTGTTTCTGGAAAAGCAAAGCCATCCCTAATGTACTATTTCAATTCAAACATTTTACTACCTCAAAGGATGCTATCTTTAAGAGAAATTGTAAAAATATTTGTGCAACTTACACTTGCCAGGGAGAGGCAGATAATAAAGAAGTGTGTGTGCACATGTGTGTGTCTTAGAGGGTGATTCATTCTATAGAAAAAAGGTGAAGCAAGATAAGATGATTTAGATAAGGGAGACCTCCTGTTCAATGGCAAACTTTCTTTTTTTTATTTTTTATTTTATTATTTTTATTTTACTTCCAAATCAATATGTTTACATTGATTGTATCTTTTTTTTTATTGTTACTAAAATTTTTTTTTCCAGTGTTTCAAGATTCATTCCCCATTCCCCACACCCAGTGCTCCACGCTTTAGGTGTCCCCAGTACCCACCACCAGGCTCTCCCATCCCTCCACCCCCCTCCCTCCAAGTCCCTCAGTTTGTTTCTGTGTTCAAAATCTCTGTTGTTTCGTTTCCCTCCCTAGATTA
>PITA01011800.1:0-38373 GCA_004023965.1 Spilogale gracilis | reverse complement strand
CAATGGCAAACTTTCAATGGTCCTACATCAAACTGTTGGCACTCAACAAAAGTTACAGTAAGAGGGGAGAAATCACCCACTGAATAACTTGAAACTCATTCTCTTTTGAATGAGAATAAAATCTCTAAGTTAGAATAAAATCTCATGGTTAGGTCTCTGGGGAAATAAATGGTAACAAACTATACATACATACATACCTATTTTGACTTTTTAAAAAAGTCTGTTAAGCAAGCTTCAGATCCCGAGAACCAGAGTATATTAGTGCAAGCATTTTTAACAGGGATGGAAAGAGAATATAAATGCTCCAAGCCAGCTGCCAAGTGGGGCTTCTTAAAAGCATATTCTATAAACCAGTAACCTCCAGTGAGTTTCTCAGTAAAAAAACATAAATGTGTCTAGTGTGTATCTATGGAAGTTCTAGTATTTTCTTCTGATTTATAAAGGGTTAGACTGAAGACCACCTTGGGGGCATACACCCTCATGAGAGACATATACTGTGAACATACATTCAGAGGGAGGCTGAGAGAGCTGGCAGGAAGAGCAGAGAAGGAAAAGCAAACAACTGTCCCTTCTCTGTTATCCCAAGCAGTTAGTTTAGCCATGGTCTGACTGCAATCCCTCCTGGCAAAATAATGGCGCAGAGGTTACTGGATCCTGCTTTGCGCCATGATGTTTGGAGACCACATGCTTTTAGTCAAGGACACAGCTCAAGTCTCAGCCTCCTGTTCCTTCCACCCAGGTAGAATACTGTTTCTGACAAGTCCAGTAAATACAGTTTCCCTCACAGCTACCTCTCCAGGGGTGCTTTCATCTTCTCTGCCATCATGACCACTAGTCTCATTTAAAGCTAACATTCCATTGGAGCCAACACAATTACCGAGAAGAGAAACACTAGCTGGGTTTCAGAGAATCTGTTTGCGAATACAAATGGAAGAAGTACTTTGATGGCTTTCAGCAGACATGTCCAAGCTCGCCTTTTATAGTCTGGCCACTGGAAAGAGAGCAGGAGTAGGGGGCTAGGTTCAGAGTCACAAAGCCCTCTGGCTTCAGAATCAAAACAGAAGTCTTAGAAATTTTCATTCTCTCATATTCTCTCTCTCTCTCTCTCTCTCTCTCTCTCTCTCTCTCTCTCTGCCTGTGTGTGTGCTGCTGCTGTTCAAAAACAAAGTCAGGAAAATTTCAAAACTTAGTCCTGGGCCAAGGAACTTTGGAGACTTTGCCAGGTGATATGGAATAAATGAAAATTTTAAGAGAATGGACAGGATAGCACAATAAAATAATCTTGAGAAGAACAATACCCTGACCCTCTATTACCTTATCCGAAGGGGTTCCACTCTCCACAGAGATCTGGCTCGTGTCCCAGCTCCCCCAGCTTCATAGAATATCCTCCTGTGAGCAGAGTTGGAGATTAGCTCCATTGAGCAGGGCACTGATCAGCACTGCGGTGGGGACAGCTCCCTGCAGAGCCTGTTGGAACCTTCCTGCAGTCAGCAAACTGAGAGCATGAGTCAAAGAGAAGCAAAAGGCACTGAAGGGGAGGGAAGTGCTCACTGTATACACATCGAGGACTCTGGCGGACCATCAGGTGTACAACAACAAGCTCTATCCCCACTTCCACATCCAGGCATCCAAATAACCTCATCATATACCATCAGAGCAGAAACCAAATGCTCCGATTCCTTGTTAAGCTCCTTGTAGTTTTACATCTTTCAAAAATGTATTTGTACTTTTAAGAAACTTACTTGTCCTTTTCAAAACACGTAGGCAATAGAGTATGAATTCATTTCCATCATTCTAGGAAATCTGAAGCAAAGCTTTATGCTCAGCTGCTATAGTGTTCATAATTATCACCGTACTCATCTCCTTTCTTGCAGTAAAGATAATTTTTTAATATATTTTTAAGCAAAATGTTTATCATGGAATAATTTTACGTTTACAAAGATAGTACAAGAAGCCACACACCTTCACTCAGTATCCCCTCATGTGATCTTGCATTATATGTAAGATGCATATGCTATACTTGTCACAATGAAGAAATCAACATTGCCAGGTCATGACTAGCTAAAATTCAAGGCTTTACTTGGATTTCAGCAATTTTTCCGTTAGCATTTTTCTTCCTGTTCCATGATTCAATCCAGGAAGACCACAATGCATTTAACTGTCTTGCCTCCCCTATTTCCTCCAGTCTGTTCTTAGACTTCTCTCGTTGTCCATGACTGATAATTTTGAAGAGTTGTGCTCAGATAGTCTGTAAAATGGCTTTTGATTTGGGTTGGCCTGAGGTTTATCTGATGATTAATAAACTCCATTTTTCATTCCATACAATAGGGACTGACCTACTATGTAAGTGTATGATCCTTGTTGAAGAGTGTATCTCATAAAGAGTGGCCCCAGATTACCTGGCATATGGAATCAAGATTCTTTTTGAGAATTTTGTGACCTTAGATCAAGACTGATCACTTAACTGCATTTAATTTGACCAATTTCACTAACTTAACTTCCTAGCACAGAAGGTTTTCGTATACCACAGCTGAGTCACTCAAGCCCCAGAAGAATCCTGATCTAAATTTTGAGACAACAGGTAATCAGTAGAGATGAGGAGAAAATGTGCAATTCTTATTTTTTTTATCTGAAGAAGTACCATAATTAGGAGTTGGTTGAAACTACCAGCTTGGGAGTCGGGCCGACCTGAGTGTGAGTCTGTTCACTGTGCGACCTTGCCAGCCCCTTCACAGATCTGGACTTGGCTCCATCATCTTGGCTCCATAAAACGAGCCCAATTCGGTTACAGAAGTCACAGAATGGTTGTAAGCAATTCACACTTTTTTTTTTTTTGACATGCAGAAAGATGTTCACAGGTGTACAAAATACTGTGTGGTACAAATCTATCCAAACTTTTATTTATTTATTTATTATAAGATTTTATTTCTTTCACAGAGAAGGAGAGCACAAGCAAGGGGAGCAGCAGGCAGGAGAGGGAGAAGCAGGCTCCCCACTGAGCAGGGAGCGTGACATGGGGCTAAATCCCAGGACGCTGGGATCATCACCCAAGCCGAAGGCAGACGCTCAACTAACGAGCCACCCAGGTGCCCCAAACCGTTTAAATACTGATGTTTCTGTCATGCATGGAAAACACGTGACACACAAACACAAGGAAACATTGCATTCATAGTGGCTACCTCCCAGTGGTGGAATGACAGAACAAACTCTAAACCTTTTTCAAACATAAGCACTCAGGAAACACACAGTACGTATTGAGAAAGAGATCCTGTGTGAATGGAGAGCTCTAACTGCCCAGGAGTCCCTGTGTCAGATCTAGAGCAGTCACATTACCTCGTGGGTCACGCAGATTTGCTGTTTTCGCTCCTGTGTGGCCCCACACAGTGAGAACTGGAAGGGCTTCTCAGGTGAAGAGGGTGGGACAGTTCACTTTGGGTCACAGGAATAGAGAACTCTCCCCCTCTGACATCTGAGGAATTCTTGAGGGTTGTTAGTCCCTCCCACCCAGGAAATGTGGACAGCTTGCTCCAGTTAGTAAGGTTACAGAGGTTGAAACAACCTGTTCCCGTTCTCTAAAGCAATTACCCAAGGAGAGGAGTAGAGTGGGTGGTGAGCTGAAGTGCTTTGAAAGCTGGGCTGACAGCTTAGTCTCGGCTGCAAGAGGTTACCAGATGTACCCCAGGGGGCTTGACAAGCCAGAGGCAGAGCCAAAGACCAGAGCTCCAGCTGTTAGATTGTTTCTCTCAGCTTTGCATCCTGGGACAGTCCGTCTCTCTACCTGGCCTGCTTTCAGGACGTAGAAGGAATAGAAATGATCTCCTCTGAAAAGTCAGCCCCCTCTCTATGGGGTCACTTGTGTGCCTGAAGGGCTGCTGGCTGCTTTTAGTGCGTTCCTGTTTTTTTTGTTCTTTTGGGTTCTCTCAGAGTTCAGTGCTCCTGGCCATCTTGGCCAGTTCTGAGGATCTACCTGAAGACACAAGACAATGAGGGGGCATCTCACTCACCTCACCTGGACAGCCAATGCCAAAGGACCCTCTTCGGTTGAGAGACCAGCAGATATAAAAATGCAGCCTCCAGTATAATGAATAGCTGCTTACTCACAAAATCTAAACCCCTTCATGGTTCCTTATGAATGGAAGGAATGAAGTTTTTTCATCTGTAAATTTATTTCCCCCTAAATACAAATCAGATACCATGGAACCCTCCACCAAAGGAAGGTCACCTTTGTCTTATTTCAATGATGGTAGGTAATGCCTGCTTTAGGGTGCCCATTTGGGGAATTCTTCTCCATCTCTTTCACTCGCCCTAGCACCTCCTTTCAAATATTTGTGCAATCTTTCCTTTTACTCGGACTCTTATTCAAGTACTTGACAGGAATGCCACCAAATGACAAGCTTCTCCAAGCAGAGTTTCTGTCCAGGATGCTTCTAATTTGGTTCAAAATTTAATGATGTGTGTGTGTGTGTGTGTGTGTGTGTGTGTGTGTGTGTGTGTGTGTAGGGTGGGGGAGGGCAGGTCAAGGGTCATGCAGAGGATGATCATTTCATTTTTTCCGAATTCCTTCAAAGAATTGTAATGGGGAGAAAGAACTAGTGTGTTTGGATGTGTTCCATCTTAGACGTAACTAACTTTCCCTTTAATGCATAATAAGATATTAAAGAGATGGTACGTGGGCTCTTGCATAATTTTACTGTTTAAAAAAAGGGAAAGAAGAATCACAATTGAATAAGATCACATGACATTATTTAAGGTACGGAATCCTTAATTCTAAGATCAGCCCAATGCCCTTCCTCAGCGACAACTGTCAGTTAACTGGACCAGTGTCAGGGAGTCAGGGAGTGAATTAATTTGGCACTTGCCAAAGATCCGTGCTTCATGTATCCTAGGTCACATCTGGTCCCCATAGAGAGAGATTCAGAGGACAGAACAGGCAGGAAGAGACTCAGACAGGGATACATACTGTCAATGCCTGGTTTCTAAGATGCACATTAACACATTTAAGTACAGTGCTCTGCTCCTGAAGGTCCTTTTAGTTCATCAGATAAGGAACAAGTCATGGCTGGAGAGTCAGTCACACAGTTTCTAGGCCGCTACCTGAAAGTAGCCAGTATGTGACCTTTGGCAGGAGCCTGACCTAGATGCTCTCTTAGCTGTGAGGACATGATCCCATGTTTCTAATGAAGTAAAAGAAATGTGGTTAACAAGGTTCCCATAGACATTACAGAAAAACAAAGACTTATTTTCTCTGGGAGATCATGCCCACTGCTATTACAAATTCAGCTTAATTTGGATCCAATTTTATCTTTAAAAGATATTTATCAGATTTCTAGAGTTATGGGGCCAAGCTCTTTATACTGTGTTCTTTTCATGTTAGACAGACTACCAAGTGACCATTCAGTACAAGTTTAAGACCTGGATTAGTATCTTCCATCTCTTGGCTTTGACTTTTTGAAAAGCACACACTGAGTAGTTCAGCAGAGGACCACAGAGAGCATCACCCCTGGAAGTAACCTCAGAATACCTCAGAATGTCCTTGGCACCGTCCCTACTACATCCAGCTCCTGTTAGATACCAGTATCTGGTTTCTCCAGTCCTAGTTGGTAATAAGCAAAATGAAATCACCCAATGCTACCTAAATTACTTTGCACATGAACGAGGGCAAGAGAGACATATGCCTTTGATGGCTAATACCTTAGGTGCACAAACTCCCTAGAATGACAGAAATCACAAACTCATCTGACTTCTGTCACTGAATGGGTGTTTCCAGCTACAACAAATACTACCAGGAACTCCTTAGGCAGAGCAGAAACCAAAGAAAAGGAAGGTACTGGGAAGCATTATGGAACAGCTTGCCTAAGAAGCAGCACATGAACTCAGGTACTCCTTTGAGCAAGCTCCAGCACACTGCCATTCCTGTCTCACGAACTGGATCCTATGGCTGTCCATTGAGCGATGCTCATAGAATTCATCTGTGGCCATACCCAAATGCAAACTCTTTAGTGTGTGGCACTCGAGACTGGAGACAGCTGGGAGGAGGACGATGCTATCAGCTTACCTGTGCTGGGCATCATTCTGGTCTGTAGATGGTATCGTCAAACACTCATCGTGACCATGGAAGAGACGTACTACGTGCCCACCAAGTAGGTATCCTAGTGAGAGAATTACATTCTACTGTAAATTTATGGGAAATTTAATGATGACAACATCAAATTTAAAAAGGGTAAATTCGTACAGGTCTGAGTCAGTTATGGGAAACACCAAGAAAAAAGCATCTGGAAAATGACAGATTCCATGAATTCTGGCCTCAAGAAGAAAAGACAAGAAAGTCAAAGCAATTCTAATATTGAAAGTTAAATAGGATTTCAGAGACGAGTAAGTCCAACATCAAAATGTAGGGTGAAAATAGTGTCAACTCGTATCATTAAAAGGAAAATGATGTTGCTACTGTGAGAAAGATAAGGCTTTCCATTTGCTTAGGATGAAAATATATCCAGCATGAAATTTCTGGGTAAGGTCTTACAGTCTCAATGTGTACATTTTGTGGCAAAATCTCAACCAAATTGCAATCATGGTGAAGAATGAGGATGCTGGGAAGGAAGTCAGCAAACTGTTATTAAGAGCTGTCTTAGGGGAAGCTAGTTTTTGAATGCACTTAACAGACACAGATCAAATGTGTATGCTCATCCCATAGTACCACGGGGAGGCGAAATTTCATTCCAGGATCCCACAGGGGATGAGCCACTATCAATAAACACTTAGCTTTCAGCATAAGGAATCTCAAAAGCCATGCAGTTGTGAGGCATATGGGAAACAATGAGCTTCAAGGACATGATGACACATCAGTCCTCAAATTCTGAGCCTTAATTCAAAGGACATACTGAGAGAGGGATTCCAGTGTGAGGTTTACCTTGTATAAAGAAATGAAATGTTATCATTTTGAATAAAAATAATTCTCTAGACTAGTCTATTCTCAGGAGACATATAGACTTAATACACTCATGTCTGCATCAGGACTTTTTAAAAAAATATCACATAATTAGATCACTTTAGGGGCTACCAAACTATTCTGCGTATTGAATTAACATAAGAATGATGACATGAAATCATGCCAGAGGAGAAAGGGGTGTTGATCAGTATGTCTTGTACAGGGAGAATGTGATATTCCCATAGTTTTGGTTTTTTTTTTTTGGTAACTAGGTGAGGCAAGTTCTTCTTAAATTTCTCTCAAATACTCAGAAATCATTTCCCAGTTTTTCTCTACCTACTAATAGTTCCAGTTGTATACCAATTTTTTTTGCATTAAAATCATTCATGATGTACTGTAGGGGAATACCTAATGGCCAATTTATTTAGAAAAATTAAAACCTTCCCCAATCATGCTCTTGATTAAACTCTGTCATCTCACGATGGCGAGGCCATGCCCCACTCAGATCTATCGTTTACAGTCCTCAATATTCTAGTCACAGGGAGAAAACTGCCAAGTGCTGGTGTATCACAGCTCTTCCTAATTGAGCTCTAGCTGGGTAATATTCAGGAAAGAAGGGTTGTGATGAGGATCACTTATGCTCTCAGGGCTGAAGAGGGCTTCTCACCAGGGGATGCTGAGAGGACATTTTCTGCCCAGCCAGATGACTCAAGTGATGAGCTATCCAGGCTAAATCACAAGGACACTCAACACATCGATAAGGATCTTTTTGACGTGATTTGCAAACACTTCTTAATTAATCTCCACGAGTGTCTGTTGGGACTGGGGAATCATTTTATTCCTACTGTGAAAATGAAAAATTTAACATGGAGAAGATCCAGTCCAAACTTCCTTGGAGGAGACTGAAGCCCAGAGATTCTTGGTTCCTGACAGAAAAGGAATGACAAGAGACTCAAGGTGGTGGGTCAGTTTTGGTGTAACAGAAGAAGGCTAAGTATCACTGCCTTTTAAAAGCCTTCCACATGTTGCTGACAGTTACAAATCTGTCATTTCCTGACAATTCAGCTTTGTTCTAATGCCTTCTGAAACTAAGGCAACACCTTGATCCCCTAAGTTTTCCCTCTATTTTCAAACATGTTATCATAGAAGGGCATTCCCAGTTGGAAACTACTGGGCTCAGGATCAGAAATCTGGTGAAAGCCCTGGTATGAGTATTTTTTTTTTTTTAATTCTTATCTTGCTCTAAAGTGCTGGAATGCAAGATTAAATAACCTATATCAGTCACTGGGATTTGATTCTTCTGCTCAGCTGCGATATTACCCCTGACTAAGGTAAGGCCAGTATACTTACTCTCTAACTCGAAAGGTGTATTGACTTTGCCTGGCTCCAAGAATTAGGATTGGTTGAACAAAATTTGATGATCTTACTTCCATGGGAAAAATAAAATACTGAGGAAAATGTTATTACTGTTAAATGACCCTCCATAAATACAAGTAAAAACAAATGTCCAAACATACTTTTATTATAGAAGAAGTCTTTCTTCCACCTGTATGGAGAGATGCTTTGGGGAGAAATAGTACCAGCTTCACCTTCTCAGAAAATAATCTCTTTTAAGAATGAAGTTGCTGAGGCCTCTACACTTCTAACTAGTAACCATAAATGTAAAGGAAATGTCAGCAGAAGAGGGAGAGTGCATATCCAAATCTCAATGCCTACACTACTCTAAAGGCCGGCTCTAAAGGATTAAAAAGTATTGTCAGGAATGCCCCGGCATCAGAAAGCAGGATAGAAAATAATCTACACCCACATCAGGGAATGAGATTCAGGTGAACTAAAATAATGCTAGCTGCATAGCAGGGCATGAAGCGGGAGCTGGGAAGCAGCAGAAAATGTCAATATATACAGCTCAAGACAGACTGGACGACTGATGGCTGAATGCACACGAAAAAGCACACCTTCTTCAATGCTACTTCCTGAGCACGTAGGATGTACATTCCAGAGTGTTTGCATAAAAGAGGCATCCACTTGTATGTTCCCATTTGACACTGAGAGATGCTGCAGCAGAAACAGAAATGAGACATCCTTTAAATCACCAGGCCAGTCCTGACAGAAGCAGCTCAACCTAGAATCTCAAGGATTGAATTAAAGAGTCTCCCTGTCATCAGGCTCTTTCTATATAGTGTGTGGAAGACTGTTCCACTCATTCTAGAAGCAGCTTCAAAGTGGGACACTTTATTCGGGGAAGAGGAAGTTTCCAGCTGCACAGGTGGCAGACAAGTGTCGACTTCTCTCCCTCAACTGGATCCCTGAGTCAACAGGAAGTCATAAAAAGTCTCATCCTGTTGGAAGGGAATTCACAAATGGCAAAAATGACTTCAGTGTTTCGTCTAGGCAAAGTAAATGGCTCACAGGATTGGTGCGAGATGCTTAAAAACTTCTGGCATTTGTCTGATATTCCAACACGCAAGGGCTTGATGTTGGTGACGCCCGGTACCCAGTCCCCAGGTGCAAAAATCTTGCCTGTGTCTTTCAACCCCTGTGAGGTGCCATTTGTCGAAACATTTTAAATTCTCCATTTCTCCCACATCAGCTTATTTTCCTATATCCTATTCTTTCTGGCTTGTCCTTTGTTGGACAAGAGCTAAACCGTGTGAGAAATTCACAGTAACAATAGCTAATGTTTTTTCAGGAAGTGCCCGGGGCATTTTAGCAGAGTTGCTGGGCACAGTACCTTCATCTGAAAGGACAACCAACAGTTAAATTCCAGGCTCCATGATAATGTGGGGAAGGAGAGAACTGAACCAACTACCTCTCCCGCATTCTCTGCAAAGGATTCTTATTCTACCCAACCTCTTGTGGCTCAGTTTGCCTCAGCCTTTAGTTCCTAAAGAAAGATGTTCTGAAAGTGAAAAGATGCCCCTTAGGAGGTACTTACAAGGTATCTTTCAGAGGACACGCTGACGAGGATGAGGTCATCACCAATGCGAACTTTCTCTCCCTCAGATCTCTGTTTGGAAGCAGGATGTATGGTCCACCAACAGGCTTCTCCTACGTAAATGCTCCTTGAGTTAGTCATTGCTTCATGGAAACCAGGTCCCTAAATCTGTCCCTCATTCTGCTTTCTCCTGGTAACAATGATTACTTACACACTATTATCTTTGCCACACTCTCCATGAAATTTTATTAAAACATAAGTAATTCTACTAAAAAAATCAGATTTTCTTTTCTTTTTTTTTTTTTTAAAGATTTTATTTATTTGACAGAGAGAAACACAGCCAGAGAGGGAACACAAGCAGGGAGAGTGAGAGAGGGAGAAGCAGACTTCCCACCTAGCAGGGAGCCCGATGTGGGACTCGATCCGGGGTCTCTGGGATCATGACCTGAGCTGAAGGCAGTCGCTTAACCAACTGAGCCACCCAGGTGCCCCCAAAATCAAATTTTCAAAAGGCCTAAATCTACAAAGACTAGGACAACAGGTAGAAAGTTGATAGCAAAGAAGATAAATGGACAATTTGGAAAAAGGAAAGGAGATCAATGCTTGTGAGGAGAAAGCTAAAACTCAAATCTTTAGGAAAGTAAGAGAATGTAGAAATTGTTCTCAAGAAATGAAGCCATCCCTGCTCTGTGTTTCCCAGAAAGTGTACGGAATTGGAGGTAAGTTACTTACAAAGGTAGCAGCAGGAGATGAGGTTGAAAAAAAGAATTGACTAAAAGCTATTAAGGAAATTTAATCTGCCGGCATCCTTTTTTGTACCCTGCATGGCCAGACGAATCCTTCTCTTCCACCCTACAGAAGATGAGGAGTTACATCCGTGGAATGACCAACATAAAAGTTCTGGTTTTGTAATGACTGCCAAACAAGGAAGTGAAAAGTATGGAAAACAAAACAAAACAAAACAAAACAAAACACTGAGAATCATTAAAATTTTATGACTTGGGCAGTTAAACCCCAGCTCCTTTCCCTCTGCCTCTATGCCTAATACACTAGCTGGGATGCTAAGTCTCCTCCTCCCCTCATATTTAAGGATTCCTCTTTAGGGAAGCCAAACTATCCAAGATAAAATATACTTCTGTTTGGGCATCTCCAATGAAATGCCTAGTCCTTGCCAGGTTAGCCAAAAGTGAGGCTCAACAGATGGCAAACCACAGCACACAGTTTCTGGTCAACTTTTACTAACTTGATCCAAAAATGAAGGGAGGCCAAGGATCACCCGGCATCTGAGCCAAGTCACTAACAGGAACAGCAAGAACAAAACAGCAGGGAAAGAGACTTGGAGAAAGCAAAGATTACGGAGAACCAAAGAAAACTTTTAAAAAGTCAAACAATAATCTCAGAAAGATAAGAAAAAGTTACATTCATAAAGCAGCAAGTAAAAATCCATGAATGAACCCTTTGGAAAAAAAATTCTTTGATCCTGAAAGAGAAACAAAGAAACAAGCAGGCTATAGGATAAAGTTGGAAAAAAAAATCTCCCCAAAAGAATGAAAAGAAATAGATTAGAAATAAGAGCAAAGAGAAAATTAGAGAACCAACCTAGAGGATTTCCAGAAAGCATGAAGAGAGAAAACAAAGTCAGGAATTAACAAAGAGATAGTATCACACATTTGCCAAAGCTAGAAGACAAGAATTCAGATTGGAAAGGTCTACAGAATCCCTAGCTCAGTGGAGAAAGACCAGGGTCTATATCTCATGCCCAGATATACTGCTGTGGAATTTCAAACAGAAGGGCAAAAAAGATCTAAGTAGTTCTGAGAAAATATAAACAGGCCCTATGTAAAAGATAGCGAATCTGAACATAGGTGTCTCAATAGACAGGCCATAAGCCAGAAGAAAATGAAGAAAGCCTTCATGATGTGGAGGACAAGCATATTTCCAATGCAGAATACTATGAATTACTTGTGAAACTGGAATTAAGGAACTTTTAGATCACAATTTACCTCCCATGAACCTTTTCTGTAAAAGCTACTGGATAATGGGGCTCCACCAAAACAACGTAGTAAACCAACGAGGGGGAAAAACACAAGATCTGGGAAACATGGAATCTAGGAGAGAGGCAAAGGAAAGTTTCTGAATGATGGCAGTTGTTTCTTGAAGAGAACACTGACAGAACAGCTGATAAGAGTGACCCTGATCAGGGGAAAGTTTCAGTTCTACAGGACGGTTTGAAATGAGTGAATGACTGGGTCACAGAAAATAAAGCCAACAATCTTTTTTCCAACTCTCAAAACGTCTGAAGTCATTTTACTGATGTAAAAAGAGTGAACAGACAGGACTTTTCTGGTTATGTGCTCCAAAACTGACTCCTGGTTTATATTTAGAGGCCAACTTATCATCAGTGAGTGTGGCACTTCACACATTTTGTAATTGTCAGCAAAGGTTGACAACACCTTAGAGAAAATTATATTTTAAGAATAACACTTTAGCTGAAAGCAAATCAACTTCAAATCCAGAGAAAATATAATCTTATTTTAAGGGAAAAAAAACTTAATGGGTGGAGGCAAGGCCACTCTCCTGCTTTGTACAAAAACAAGAAGTGGAGAGATAGAGGTTCTCCTCAGGAATTCTCAGACAACGCAGAGACAGCAGGTGCACATGATTTAATCTCTTGATTTTTTTTTTCTAGATCTTCTGTAAAATCAGACAATTTGGATCATTCCCTTATGGGCTGATACAGTTTTGGAACAAGATGGACTTTTGTCCTTTGACTACCCAACAATCGAATTTCCCTTTTTATTTGGAGGAAATGTCATGGTATTAAAGACTGTATTTAAATTAGATTCTTCCTGTAGTGTGACCTAGGATGTTTTCTCTGGCCTCTCTTTTTTTTCCTGTCCATTTTCCAAGCCTGGGGTTTCTACTTTAGAGCAGGTCCTACACAATGTTCACCCAGTAAATTCTCATTCTGCTTGTGTGAACATGAATTAGTTTCTGCCATTTGCCACCAAGAATCCTGACTGATACATAGCCGAACCTGTAAATGGAGCAGAAATTCCATATACATTGCCCTTGATGAATGGTCAGATTACCTATGAATGTTTCCAGCCACAGGGAGCACCCTACACCCAAGGCCACCTGTTAGGTCTGTCTGATAATTGCAACTATTGTAGCATGTTTTTCTTTATTGAGGGGTAGTGTGCCTCCTTTCAACCTCTAGCTACTGCTCCACTGGTTTATGGAATAACCCACAGCAAGTCAGACCCTTCTTTGGGTCTGTAGAAGGTCTGTAAGGTCTGTAACTGTAAGTATGTGTAGTTATGCTGGTCCTCTGTTCTTCACTCCTTGTCTCCAGGCAGAACTGCCATCATCCTGGTCACTACCTTTCTCAGGATCCACCTCCTGTCAATGTTTTTGACTAAACTCAAAACAAAACACACAAAAAAGCGAAGGTCTCCCAAAGTGTATGACTGTGGTGGACACATTATGTTCTCTTTCATTCTTAGTTCCTATGTTTCCATCACAAATTGTTTCTTTCTTATTCACCTAAATTTTATCAGACCTATTTCTTGACCCCACTGGTTGGTTGGTTTGGAATCCCAAATGAAGAACATATTCAGTATCCTTAAACCCTAAGCCCAAGACCCTGAGGAGCAGGAGATCTGGGAATATTGACTTACCTGTGGCATGTTCCCGTAGACCTACATCAAAGGCAAGTTTATCTGTCTGGGATCTTGATGTGGTCAAACATGTTAGATACTGTGAAACAAGAGCAGATGCTAGTGAAATCACACTCTTCTACTGGGTCTTGGCATCTCACCACTAGTTGGCTTCTAGTCAATTTCAGTCAATTTCCATTTCAAATTGACTGAAATTCCAGTCAATTTCAATATTGAACTACTGTAGAAAGGGCTTGTTTATCATATTCAATGGTATGTAACACTTTTGAAATATGCTTTTATAGTACATTTAAGATCTCAAACATATTATCTGATGACCCAGTGATTTAACTTGTAGGACCATACGTTACAGAAATAAGTTTGAAATAAATATTTCAACCATTTAATCATATGCCTTAGTTCAAAAATACTGTAGAACTTTTACATTGGAGACAATATAAATGAAACATATACAACTAACAATAATGGAAAGGGTGATAAACTTTGGTACATCATTTTACAAAATATGTTCCCAGTAAGAGTATTTATCACGAGTGTGTAATAGCATGGCACATTTAACAGGTTTGCAAAATTTAAATGCCTGGCAACTAGGCTAAAAGGAATTACCCTGAACTGATAACTGTAGTTCTCTTTGGACAGTGGGAAATATCATGATAATTCACTCCCTTCTATCAATTTTATTTTTTAAACTTTCTATGAGCTGTGGAACTTTTCAGTGTCTATGCTTTTTTTTTTTCAATTATAAAAATACACGTGCATGTAAAACTTAATATTTAAAATAACTTCATAATGGGGAAAAAATCCATGGCCCACTCCTTGACTCCATTATTGACAGGCACAGTGGCTGATCTTGGAATTAGACTGGAGGGCAGATATATGCTTAGAATGTATTTTCTGGCTTATGTTTCTACTTCTCTGCAACAGGAAAGGGGAGAATCACTGCATTGTCCAAAGTCGTATGTCACCGGCTTCATTATCAGAGCTGCTCCTAAAAAGAACTAGCTACTATAGAGTTTATGTTAACCATGAGTTGGACTTTTTTTTTTTTTTTTTTTGCGGGGGGTGGGGGGGTGGTCGGGTAAATCTAATAATAAATAACATAATCTTTCAGGTCTCTACCATGCTGTTAGCCTGAGCTTTTAAAGCCATGAGAAGTGTGCTATTTGAGGATTGGGTCTATTTAGGTAGGAAAAGAAAGTATGAAGGTTTGCTTTACCCTATGGATAAGCACCAAGTTCTGAAAGATACACACTCCCTTCTCAATTCTAGACATCGTCAAGATACAGAGTTTCCCACTCTCTAAATGTCCCCATCTCCCACTCCAATAACCTTCCATTTGGTCACTCTGTTCTCTGTCCTTTACCATGAAAGTCTACAGCAGATGAATGTTCAGGCTGAAAAGGTCAACTTCTAACCAGTGCTTGGGGGAAAAAAATGCTGCAATAAATAAATTATTTAAGAAGCAGCCGCTGTCACCGCTGCCAGTGTGACGGGTCAAGCTTCGGGATGAACTTTGCAGCATACTGCAGGTGTAAACGTGTGAAAATGAAGCCTGGAATTGATGTAACATTTCCCACTAGGGCCAGACAAAGTCGATAAGCCTTCCTCACACTGAGAGCAAGCGACGATGGCAGATGCAGGGGCAGGAGCAAACGTGACGAGAGCTGGCATGTATCACGCTTGTTTGGGATCTCAACATTCTCCTAAAGATGCCCCGCCCTATCTCCATTTTACAACCTGCACTGACTTAAAACTCGAACAATATTTCTCAGCTTACACTGAGTTAGCCTCATTTTGGTTGATTCTGGTTCTAGAGCCCTAACTAGTTACAGCCCGATGAGCTTTCTGTGACTGTTGGGCTCCATGTCTTCCTACTGCCTCTGGATTCACGTAAGACCTTCCAATGATTCCATGACTGAAAGCAATGGATGCCATCCCATTCCCTGCAGCTAGTCAAAGAGTTGAAATTTCACAAAAATCTCATCTGGTTGATTTTTCTTCTACGCTGGCTATCCTTATATGCTTAAGAAGTCCACTATTTCATGGTTTATTTCTTCATCAAGTCCAGAAGTATTTATTGAGCACCTAGTATGTCAAG
The DNA here is from genome assembly GCA_004023965.1 of Spilogale gracilis. Classification (NCBI taxonomy): domain Eukaryota; kingdom Metazoa; phylum Chordata; class Mammalia; order Carnivora; family Mephitidae; genus Spilogale; species Spilogale gracilis. Next base: position 22,735 of record PITA01011800.1, on the reverse strand, counting down.
GCACTGTCCTTAATAGAGTTAGGTTTAGTGAAATTAAAACAAAGACTTGGTCCTCTGCCTCATGGAGTGGGGAGGAGGGTGGTCAGACATTAAGCAAATACATAACTTCAAAATGAGATAAGTCGCACAAAGGGAATGCAAAGACAGTGTGGTATAATTATTTACACTCCAAATTACTTCTGCTGATAATGTGATCTATAGGCTTATTGGTTTCCTCTACTTCCTCCCCTATTTTTCCTCCTCTTTGAATGGTGAAAGCAGACGTCCAGATGTACTTACCATTCCGCTGAAGGAGTGCCGCAGGAGAATCGCGTGGCCGTACAGCAGGGTCCTGTGGCCACCCCCTTGTGCTGCCTGTGGTGAAGGACAAGGAAAAATGTCAGCATCGGCCACTTGTGGCCCCTCTGAGAGCAAAGCACGACAAGAACTGTGGAAGACAGACCACAAAGAAGAGACCCATAGCAAAGCTCCCAAAGAATTCGTTCTAGAAGTGAGTGGCCAGCCTACGGGCGAGGAGGAGATGCGTGACCTCAGCCATGCAACATCCCTGGGAGAGGGTGTGTGAAGCCAAACCTCCTTTTGGAAAAGTCCCCTGCCTGGGATCAGCAGAAACCCAGAACTGTTCCACCAGAGAAGCATATAAAAGAGATAGATACTGCTTACCTTCCTTTGAAACTTCTCAGAAGCGTTCAGAGTGAGAGAGAGAAACAAATGTGGTGTAACTCTAGCCTAGCGACAGAAAGGCAGCTTAGGGGAGAGGCATTTGGTCACATTGTGTACCCCGCGGTCTTTTCCCTTCAAGGCACTTGGCCTTCTGCCCAGTCATTTCAATGGGTCCTCTTTACCCAGATCTCTATTCTAGATGGCTCTGAAACCCGCAACTTTCAAAAGGCAACTAGTAATGCAGAAATAGACCCATTGGTTTGAGGGACTATCCTGGTACCTTCTCTGTCTCCCCGGGCAGCCCCACTTCAGCTGTTCACTCTGTGGCTACTAGCCAGCAGGAGAGGCACAAGAGAAAAGGCAGCCCAACATAAAGCCACTGTGCCTGCCACTTCTCCCCTGAGTCTGAGTCACACACCACTATCTGAACCGAACAGCACGCAATCGGAGACAAAACTAGTACTTATTATGGAAAAAACTGAAATGTACAAGAAATCTTACAATTTTTTGGCATCAGCTTTTTCAAACTTTTACCAAAATCTCTTTCTATCCTATCCTAGGTTATCTTATCCTATCCTTCCTTCTTATTCTATTTCTATTCCTATCCCCTCAGAGGCAGTCAAGTAGTTTGGAACACATACCCCTCTTAGGAATAAATACTTGAGCATAGGGCCCCATCCCTAATGCACAAAAATACCTGAGCAGAGGACCCCATCTCTAACATATAAAAAGCATCCAAAGCCTGAGATGAAAATGAATCCTAAAGAGAAATTCTAACATTTGCCTTCTACATGCCAAGGGCACCTCTCATGCACCTTATTTTATTTAGATCTGCATACCAGAAACCCCAGAGTCTTGTCTGAGGTTCTGCTCCTCTCCTGCACCTACCCCCACCTCAGAGCAACGGGCAATGCAGGGGAAAGCCAGAGGTATGGAGAGAAGGCGCAGGTCTGAATAATAAGGTCTAGGGCCATCTTATTTCAAACTCTATTTGGATTAAAAGAATCACTCTGTCAAAGATAATCTTTTCATGTCATAGCAGGAGCCTAAAGAAAAGAAAAATGATAGATGTGGTATCATGCTCTTAAAAAAGCTGATAACCGTATACAAATGGGGCTGTACTTTCCCCAGAGCTTGGAGAGATTTAAGGGCTTCCGGGCTTCAACACGATGAAGGAATTAAATATTCTTTGTGCTATTTCCGAATTTCTTAAAATCGTTTAAACTAACTTCAGTTGCTATATTTACAAACAGTTTAAAATTATTCACACCAAATAATTTTTACATCCTGTCTGATATTTTCCCGGCATACCCGCAATATTAGAAGCTAATTGATAGCGCATGATGACTGACGTGTGGGTGGGTGCTCCCAAACTGGTCCCATGTCTCCACCTGAACTAGTGACTATGTTCTATGTCCTGGTGTTAACCATGGATCATACCCTCATCTTTTTTCCCATCAACTCAGCAAGTAATCTTAAAAAGAGTCCAGCGTTTTTGACCACAGAAAGTGGCACAGGAGAGCTCTGTGCTCCTCCTCTTCTCTGGCACTGCTGGAAATGTCTCCTGGCCCTTGTGTCCTTTACTATGGTGCCACGAGAGAAGCAGAGAGACTAAGTCCAGGTGCCCCCCTGGGACTGAATGGGACGGCACTGGGCCTGACTCCTCCTCTGCTAGGGCCGTGGATGTCTCTGCGGGCGGATGTCCCCTGGTTAGAACCTAAGCCTCTGGACCCTGTTCCTCAGTACTTGCTTTGCTAGGGGGCCTGGGGTGGAACCTGGGAGCTGGCATATCTAACAAGTTCCAGGGCACACGACACTGATGTTCCTGGTCCAGTGATGACATCCTGAGAACTACTGCTTAAGGAACGATCAAGCTTCAGTGCTCGGAAGAGGAAAGGAGCTTTTTCTACAGAAGCTTTGATATCCTTCCTAGGAGAGCTACTCTGAGTACACACTGTACGTAGGCGCTTTATGTAACATCATACCTTATCCTCCTGACTTTCTAAGGAGGAAGAACTTTTCCCATTTATAAGGTGAGGAATTTGAAGTTCAAAGAGGGTGAGTATCTTGCCACTATCATAGGGCTGGGTGTGCTGGTGGGGGAAGTGAAATCACAGTTCACTGCAGAACTTGAGTTCATTTCGCTCTAGTTTCTGTAGTATCTTCATTTGCTTACTTTGTAGAAAACCAGTGCACAAAGTAGCCAGGGAAGCAGGAGAGGAAGATACTTAATTTAGCTCCTAAAGGAAGGTGAATCAATACGGCTAGAATTTAGTGAGCGCTAAGCATACAGCAGGCACAGAACTATGCCAAGTGTGATATGTGAACAGCCTCACTTTATATTTGCCATTAATACTGTGACTTAAGTAGAGTAATTATCCCCATTTTATGGCAAGGCAAACTGAGCCTTCAAGAGGTTAAATAACTTGCTCAAAGTCATACAGGTTCCAAGGGCAGGGTTGGGATTTAACTCTATGCTATGTTGTCTCCTTCCTGGTAGTCTGGTCTACCAGAAAGTCTACAAAGACTTATGTATTTAAAAAAAAGTTACAAATACAAAATAATCTACCTATTTCTTTTTAATTTTATTTATTTATTTATTTGACAGATAGAAACACAGCCAGAGAGGGAACACAAGCAGGGGGAGTGAGAGAGGGAGAAGCAGGCTTCCTGCCGATCAGGAAGCCCGATGTGGGGCTCGATCCCGGGTCTCCGGGATTATGACCTGAGCTGAAGGCAGTTGCTTAACCAACTGAGCCACCCAGGCACCCCGAAAATAATCTACCTATTAAAACATATGAAGACAAGGAGCATTGGAATAGACCAGGAGGGTATAAAGGGTGTTGAGAAATAGCTTTATCGAAAGGTAGACCCTGACAGGTCTGAGTGTTGACCACCAATGAGAGTAAGAAAGGGGAACCCAAATGTGCAAAGGCCTGGAGGAGGAGAGTATGAAGCACATGGGGGGGGCAGCCAATGATTCACTGACTAGCTCTGGGGTCAGCTGAAATGACAGGGAACAGCTAGAAACAAATTAGGGCACAGACGTGGGGCAGTCAGGTTATGGAGGGCTATGACTGACCACTCCACAGCTTCCAGGACACTGGGGTAGGGTTGATTTGCCTGTTTATTTTTCTTACTAGTGTCGGTTTTTAAAAGGAGAGTGTCACAATCAAAAATGTACCTTTGGAAGGTAACCCTGACAGCACATGGTGGAGGAACTGGAGGCATCAGACCCTAGGAACAGAAAAGCTGAGTCTTTCATCCCATTTCCATGGCAACAGAAGAGTGTGGACCAAAAATCTGGGTGTCAATCCTTGACTCCTTCCTCCAGCTCAGGCTCCACAGTCAAGCGACAGCAACCCTGGCTGCCATCATTGAAATGCACCCTACACCCAAGTATTCAGTACCTGCTGCTGCCAGGCTGGTTCAATCTGCAGTCTGTTTCACCTGGGTGACAGTAACAGTAACTCTGCTGCCTGCCGCACCCCTACTCCCCACCTCCCCTTGTAGCCTGAGCCAGCATGGCAGCTCCACCTCCTAACTCTGCTGCCTGCTGCACCCCTACTCCCCACCTCCCCTTGTAGCCTGAGCCAGCATGGCAGCTCCACCTCCCAACTCTGCTGCCTGCTGCACCCCTACTCCCCAACTCCCCTTGTAGCCTGAGCCAGCATGGCAGCTCCACCTCCTAACTCTGCTGCCTGCTGCACCCCTACTCCCCACCTCCCCTTGGAGCCTGAGCCAGCATGGCAGCTCCACCTCCTAACTCTGCTGCCTGCCGCACCCCTACTCCCCACGCCCCCTTGTAGCCTGAGCCAGCATGGCAGCTGGAGCCATCATTGTACAGCTGTCACTTACATCTTGTTACTTTCTTGCTCAGCTTCCCCCCCCTCCCGCTGCTGCCCACCATGGCTCCCTTTTGCACTTAGACGTGCAACGTCCTCACCATAGCTTCCAAGACCACAGACAGTAAAGATTTTAGGCTTTACAGGGTACATGTGGTCTCTGACATAGAGTCTTTTTTTTATTTCACCCAACTTTTTCAAAACTTAAAAACCATTATCTAGATGGCTGTCCATAAACAAGCCACAGCCTGGAAACGGCCACAGGCCCTGGTTGCTGATCCCTGTTGTCCTTGATCTGGTTCCCTTCCAATTCTGACATCATGACTTATCATGAGCATGTGCCCCATCACCACCTCTGCTCCCACCACTTGGGCCTCCCTCTGTGATTTAGACTAGGTTGCTCCCTCCTACAACTGGGCCCCAATGCGCATGTTTCCTTCCACCTGGAATGCTCTTCCCTCCAATATCCTTCATTCAGTTCTGTGCTTACACATCTCAGTAGAGAAGCCTACTCTGATCACCCCTTCTGAAAAAAAAAATCACCCTTACTCTATCATAATTTGCTGCTGTATTATTTCTTGAGGCATTTATTATTAACTGATATGAATTCACATTATTTTTTATCTCAATCTTCTGCCACGGATATAAGCTCTATGCGTCTATTGTGTTCTCTGCCATATCAAGATCACTTTCTCTTTTTCTTTCTTTTATTTTTTTTAATATTTTATCTATTTGACAGAGACAGCAAGAGAAGGAACATAAGCAGGGGGAGCGGCAGACAGAGGGAGAAGCAGGTGTCCCCCCACCCCTCCCCACCTGCCCCACCGAGGAGGGAGCCTGATGCGGGGTTTGATCCCAGGACTCTGGGATCATGACCTGAGCTGAAAGCAGACACTTAATTTCTGAGCCACCCAGGCACCCTTCAACATCACTTTCATGAGTCCCTGGCAAAGAGGAGGCATTCATATCCTATTTCCTGAATGAATAAATAATAATTACACGAAGCAGTCCTTTTGTCTCCTTTTTACAGACGGGAAAAGAAAAACTGTCCCATATTCGTCTTGTGAACAGTGAGCCTGGATTTGAACCTGGATCGTACTACAAATTCTACTAACTCTTTCCACAATTTGACTCTAATTCTGGACTAACATTCCAGGAAAGATGTGATATGCTATATAGAAGAATGCATAGACCTGTTCACAGGGGCTCCAGACCTCAAGACTGGGAGGCTATATGGAGAGAGGAGTCCTGTCCCTCCACTAGTGACCTCTGCTGTGGCCAGTGGCAGGAGGAGAGTCTTCAATGTCACCTCACAGGGGGTGGGGCAGGGCAAAGCTGGTAAAAGGAAACATGTTCCACTAGATCATTAATTCAATCGTTTTGCCCATAAGTTAAAAACGGATTCCATCACTGACATTCTGTTGGTGGTCACCAGAAGCTGGTGCCTCCCAGTAAGAGACACATAATGTGGCGACAGATGGTAACACTGCTTCTCTCCAGCCATACATATTTCAAGACTGTTAGACCTCTATGCTATCTTCTTTTATAATCTGGAACCCCAGTTCCTCTTCAGGCTCTGAGAAGGCTCCTTGGTGAATGTAACATACCCCACGAAAGGCTTTCAGGGCCACCTTCCTGGAGAGCCTGAAGGGCATGAAATCATTTGTTGGATGGATGTGGCTTGTAAGTACATGTTTTCATTTTCCTTTCCTTCCCTACCGCACTTCTGTTCTGCTCTTTGAGGCTATCAAAGAAAGAAAGAAGTCCTTCCAGAAGGTCACAGAGCAGTATCTCCTGAACATACTAGGGGCCCTCTTACGTTGCTCAGGAGGACTGCATTTCTTCTGATACAAGCGACAACTAATAACGAGGCCATACAAGTAAAAACCAAACCAAACCAAAAAAACAACCAGAACACCCCAGTAACACCTCACAGTACAAATAAAGCAGGTAACTCACTATTTTCAGTTAGAAAACAGAGTCAAAGATTCTATTCACGATTGATAAATACTCAGTTTTTCGGAATTTACTTAGATGAGTTAAACTTTCAGAATGAAACCACAAAACCTTTATTCTATAAATATAATTTGACTTGTGAAACAGAGAGGTGTACTTTGTTACAGAATAAGAATACTAACATTTGTAAATGCCTGTTCTTCTAAATTTAACTTACAGATTTAAGGCAGTTCTAATGAAAATTCCAATAGAGTATTTTTGGGGGGGAATTCAACAAAATTGCTATAAAATTCACCTAGAAATATGAACACTAAGACATTTTTGTTCTGAAAGGGAACTAAGTTTTAGTAAATATTCTGAAGTAAAATTAATTTGCTCATTCTGGTACTGGTTCAAAAAGAAGAATGTAGTACAATATAGGCAGTCCATATACAAATATTAAGTATAGCATGTGATAAAGAAGATTTTTGGTACAATGGTGAGGGGAGGCATGATTATTAAGCAAATATCACTGTGATAGGTGGATAACAAGTCAAAAAGCATTTAGGAAGATCCACAGGAAATAAAAAGATTCTGGATGGATAATAGAATTAAATATTTCATTTTAAAATTAAATTCTAGAACAACTAGCATGTAATAGAATGGTCCACATACTTTACAGACCTAATATTTATCCATGCTTTGAGTGACAGGTGCACTCCAAAGAAACAAAGAACAGATAAGACTGTACGAAGATCACTCAAGTTCAGAACACTGGAAACAACATTTAATAAATTACACAATGTTTTGTATCACTACAACAAGGGTTTACATCTTGTTGAAGAACAAACTAAGCCTCAAATAAAGAAATAGGCAAAGGATATGAATAAAGGATTCCTATCAAGGATAAAATTAAAACACATGGAAGGGATTTTTATCTCTTCTAATAATGAAAGGAATGACAACTAAAGCGATTTTTATCCATCATTTTACATCAACTAAATTTGCAAAAAAAGGTCGGGAAAAAACAATGCTGTCAGAGCTGCAATTTAGCTGGTGTAATACCCCACAAAGTGACACTGAGGGCAGCTCTTTTGCATGGCAATGTGGTAATATACTAAAGAGCCACACAGAGGTCCATGACCTTTGCTGTAGTAGTCCACTTCCGGAAATAATTCAAGAAAAGCAAAAAAATATGCACACTGTTTTGATGAGAGCATTATAATGGCGGCAAGTGAAACACCCAGAAGGATCCTAAATATCCATAAGAAAAATGTTCTCCAGGAAATCATGGGCTTCTTCAGGATGTTCTATCTGCATCCATTAAAGAATTACAGAGGCTACAGGAAACACACAGGAATGTGTTGTAACAGGTCACTGTGAAAAGGCAGAATGCAAAACGCCTTCAATTGTCACATGTATACAAGACTGATAAAGAAACCTATAAAAAGGCAACAGACATTTGGTTGGTTGCAGAACCAATGGACAGTCTTCCAAATTTTTAACACTACTATAACGTCATTTCAGTAAGAATGCCCATTACCCTGTTGTGGTTAAACACCAAAGTCCCCACTTTCCCAAGAGGGGTGGGCAGATGGGACTAGACCCTACTTCCCAGCTCAAAGGGCAAACAAAGGAACTGACGGGGCCTTTCCCGAACAGATCTTGATTATAAACTCCTGGTAGCAGGGATGATTTTTCTTCTTTAATGATAATTAAATAGTCCATTGAAATTTAGAAAGCGTAGTCCAGGGAAGGGAGGGCACAGGCCCAGATTAGTTTGACTTGTGCTTTGAAGTCAGCCTCAGGGAACAGGACAAGAAATAAGCACATTCTAGTCTTGTGAATTCCTTACTATGTGGGACATTCCCAAGAGCCAAATGCAGACCACAGAACACTCTTCTTCACCCCTTTTTCTGAATCAGATACTCTACTCTTCAACAACGTAACTGCTAAATCCAGCTCTTCCCGGGCTCCCCGCCACTTGGGATACAAAAACACTATAGAAGCACAAAAGACCATTCTTCTGATTTGACATCTTGATTTTCTATTTGTAATAGGATGGTTAATATGGATCTAAAACTCTTAGAGGAGCCTGAAGCAATGTCTACAGAAAGCCACACCTTTAGGACAGAATCCTGAAGTTTCCCCCGTAAAAAAAAACCTTCATGTGAGTCTGGGGCAACTCAGCCGGGACAGTGCAGACCTTTAAGCTAAATGTACTTGGAAGGAGGCCATATTCTTGGCATCACTGACGGGCCTCTTGGAGTATCATGAAAAATGGAAATAAGAAAATAGAATTTTAAACAAGTTTAGAGGAGGAAGGTGTGCCATCTGACAGCTCCACTTCCCCAAGTTCAGTGATCGTGGAGGTCTCCCCAGTTGCCTTTCCAATACTACAGGCCCACATGGCAGAGGCTGTGAGGCACGATGGGACCCCCCCTCCCCCAAGAGTAAAGGCTGACTCGGGTTGGCTGAAAGCCTATGGGAGTCGCTATTCCTCCTGCCTTCGTCTTCTTGCAGCAAGGTAACTAGGTGGAGGGGAACCCAGGGAGCTTCACCTCCCACGCCGTCAGTGCTTTCCCCCTCCCATCACGTCCTCTCACAAGACTGAAGAATGGAATGGCCCAAAAGCTATGCCTGAAAACAGGCTACTCTCCCTGCTTTCATTGTTTAAGTAGGGAGGACACAGGCAAAACCAACAACCCGTCCCCATCACCTACCACCAAAGCCAAACTTTCCATTTCCACAGCTTCCAATTCGTTCAGTTCAGCCAACCCACCCTTTCGGAAGCACCTAGAATTATTTATCCCAGGTGAGAAGACTCTGGCACTCCTCATTCTTGTTCACGTCACAACCTCCCCAGCCATGTGCAAATATTTCAGGACTAAAGAATGAAAGGCCACAGCCTGACCTAACAAACTAAGTTCTGGGTCAGGAGCACCATCAGTAACAAAAAGTTGCACAGCAGGGAGGTAGTCTGTTCCAGGCAAAAGCCCCTCCCACATTGATTTGGCCCAAATCCTATGCAGCTTTTAGTAAGTAAAATCTGAGAGATGGCTCAGAAGAGCTGGGGATTGAAAAGAAGCCTAGGCGGTGACCCGGCATTCTTCCCTGTGAGCGCTTAAAGCCATGAGAAAGAAGAGCCCTTGCACAGTGCAGACTTAAAACCCTGAACGATGGCTAAAGACAACTGAGGAATCTCCTTTCAAGTCTCTAAAAATAAGTTTTTGATCCATGAGAATCTGTGTAGACAGGTGCAACCATCTGCCCTCCCCCCTCTCCTAATCCAGAGTCTGAAGAACAAATCAAACTACTTTGTGAGGTTTCCTGTTAGGGCCAGGTTTCACAAACACTGAATTTTTTTCTTTTTAAAGATTTTGTTTATTTGTGAGAAAGACATGGGGGGAGGGGCGGACAGAGAGAGAGAGAGAGAGAGAGAGAGAGAAACTGGCCTGCTGAGCAGAGAGCCTATATGGGGTTGACTGAGACACACAAATGCCCCTCACAAACCCCAATTCTGAAAGAGAAAGATAAGCATTCTCCATGTTGGAGAAAGAGCTGGCTGTTGGGATGCCTCCAAATTCAGCACAGGGTCATTCTAGAACCATCTGTGCTTTCCTCTGAACATAGATATCCCAGGGAAACCAGACAGCAGAAAGGCGGCTCTCACACATGTCTCTTTTTATGGTATCTTTTAAGAGAACAAAGTGAGAGGAGATATTTGTCAGGCTAGTAATGACATTTAGATTGATGGCAAGTATACTTTGGAAAGAGGTGAAGCAATTATTTTTTTTTTCTCTGAATTAATGTGTCCCCATTTGTCCCATCGTTGACTAACAGACTTCAAAGAACCTGACATTGCCCACTTCATTCTTCACAGAAAAGAACCCAAGCAGCTGGATTTGTTTTCCAATTACTGCTCTGGTTTTGATTTGAACTTACCCATACTCATCATTCGTTAGGCCTCTGATGAAACAGTAGACCAGCGGCCACATAGGGTCAAGACTAAGCACTCTGCCCAATCATGGCCTTTCATCCAAGCTAACATATACTGAATATTTTCTACGAAGCGTTTAAACATCTGAAAGGTCAGATTACCTTGACATGAAAAAAATCAAACATGGTCTCTAATCGACTGTTTCTCTCAAATATCCCTGTTAATTCTATGGATAATAATATAGAAGTGCAAACCCCCCTACCCATGTGGGCTAGGAGGCAGAAAATGAAATCAATTCTATTTGGATCTTTGATCTGCCTTACTTTCTCCTGTACTCCTCAGCCTATTTTTCTTTCTCTCCTGGATGTTCCTTCATTCCTCATACCAGTCCCAATTATGACCTTGCTGGACAGAGATCAATTCATCTTCTTCTGTCTACATCCATACAATAAATCCAGGGCCATATATCTGAGCAAAACAAACACACAGCCTGATCTTTCCTTGAAGTACGCAAAGTGGCCTTGGGAGGAGAAGCGGACTCCTAAGAGTTCTGTATATGTTCAGGTAAGGATAGGAAGATAGGTGCCTCTAAAACTTTCTATCTGTTCTGCTCTGAGAACAGCAGCACAATCGTTCTGAACATCTCATGGACTGATTCTAGACAAGTTGTCTCGGGCTATCAGAATCATTGGTAGAGCATTAAAAATGAAAACAAGTGAAACAAATACCCTATAACACAAAAGCCTAGGCCAATTCCCTGTGCTTCTCATCTGTAGGTCTGTGATGGGGCCTGGATTCTCAGGTGGTTCATCAGAACATCAGTACAGCTGGTCTTGAGAATCACCCCTCTGGAACTCCTCAGCCCCACTGGAGATGTCAACCAAGTCATCTGTAGGATATTTACGGCAAGCAAGTACTTCTCTGTTCTCAGAGCTGTCCTTCTGGACCAGTGACAGATTTTACCTTTTAGCATTTCTCTAGAACCCCACTGAAGCAAAGAAAAAATGTGGTTGCTTCCCCTTGTCCTTGATAGCTTTTGTCAAACTAAAATTAACTTTCTCTGCTTCTCTGTCTCTGAGCTCTGCTGGCATCTTTGTGACAGATGGAAAGACAAAATCCCTACTGTCACATTTGTGTGGTGAGTCCCACCATGACCATCCCCAGACCCACCCTGTTCACCAAGTTGTAGGGTAACTAGACTCTTCCTGAGCTGCCTCATCCATATTCTAGACCTCCTTCCCCACCAGCCTGGACTCCACTGGGCCTGGGAAAAGATGGAGTTTAGGATAAAGAACAGAGTAGGTTAGGGGGAAGGTCTTTTACTTTTCTTCTATTACTACTGGGTCACTCCTCGCCCTCGTCAGTCATCTCTGCTCTGTTTTCACTCTGGTTCTGTGCTTTCTAGGACCCCTTCCCTGAAGGCTACACTTCAGCACTCTGCATTCTTATTGACAACTTCCTCAATTTACAATTTTACAATTTGCAATTTTTACAATGTAAAATGCACAATTTTTCTACTTTTCCATGTCTACAAGGTCCGTGTCTCTTAGAGGCGTTCTGGCTCCTGTAATGCTTAAACAGGGCTATTCACATGGCTGCTTTCTAAGGCCCCCCTTCAGAGGCCAAGCTCAGGTCTCCGTGTTCCAGCCACCAGCCAGCTCTCTGTCAAAGGAAAAATAAGTGATTTTTTTAAATTTTTTAAAAAAGTCTTCTCTGCTGATCTGTGAATGGAAGCCAGGAAACAGGTAGAGCAAAACACCATTGGATCTATTTTTCTCCCCATTGTGCAGACAGTAAATTCATCACCTTGACATTGGAAGGATAACCTACTAAGTAAGACTGACAGGAAAACCCAACTTCCCTTGAGTTGCAAGAGAAGCTTTGTTGAGTGAGGGAAAGAAGAGATATTAAACTTAGCAACAGTGATCTGTGAGAGGAGGAGGGGAGAAGCTCAGAGATATGGAGTACGGTTCACAGTCCGAACCCAAAAATAAAACTAAACTTCAGTTGTGCTGACATTTGCCTCCTTCAATGGCTGGAGAAAAATCAATCAATCAATCAGTCATTTCCCAGTGGGGCTGGTAGTTACCATTAATGTAATGTGGTGACTTGGTACTGAAAAGAACATTACAAACAATGAATTATCTGAAAAATAAAGAAAAGGGGGGTGTCTGGGTGGCTCAGTTGTTAAGCGTCTGCCTTCGGCTCAGTTCATGATCCCAGGGTCCTGGGATTGAGGCCGGCCTCAGGCTCCCTGCTCGGCAGGAAGCCTGCTTCTCCCTCTCTCACTCCTCCTGCTTATGTTCCCTCTCTCGCTGTGTTCCTGTCAAATAAACAAAATCTTAAGGAAAAAAAAAGGAACTCATTTACAATAGCACCAAAAACAATAAAACACTTAGGAATAAATTTAACTGAGCTGAAAGTTCTTCATACTGAGAAGTACAAGACATTGATACAAGAAACCACAGAAGACATGAATAGACGTAAAGGTATCCTGTGTTCATGGACTGGAAGAATATTGTTAAATGTCTATACTACCCTGAGGCATCTATAGATTCCATGTAATTCCTATCAAGACTCCAATGACATTTTTCACAGAAATAAGAAAACCACTTAAAATGTACATGCAACCACAAAGACCCCCAAAGCTAAAGTAATACTAGGAGAGACGAACAAAGCAGCAGGCACCACACTTCATGATTTCAAGCTTTATTATAAAGATAAAGGAATCAAAACAGTATAGTACTGGTGTAAAAACAGATGTATACAGAGAAATGGAAGAGAATCAAGAGCTCAGAAGTAAACCCACGCATACACAGTCAACTAATATTTGTTAAAGGAGCCAAAAATATTTGATGGAGAAAACACAGTCTGTTCAATAAATAATTCTAGAAAAAGTGGATATTTAAATGTAAAAGAACAAAACCAGACCTCTGTCTTACACCACTCACAAAAATTAACTCGAAATAGACTAAAGACCTAAATGTAAGACCTGAAACCATAAAATTCCTAGAAGAAAACATAGGGAAAAACTCCTTGCCATAGGCCTTGTCAATGGATTTTTTTTTACATGACTCCTAAAGCACAAACAATAAAATGAAAAACAAATGGGGCTATATCAAACCAAAAATTTGCACAGCAAAAGAAACAACAAAGTGAAAAGGCAACCTCCAGAATGGAAGAAAATATTAACAAATCATGTATCTGATAAGGAATTAATATCCAATGAATAAAGAACTCAGACAACTCAAAAGCAAAACACCTTAAATAACCCAATTAAATAAGCAAAGAAAATTGACATCTTTCTAATGAAAGGGCCCCCCCCCATGAAAAGGGCCAAGTGAAAGATGAAAAAGTGTTCAACATCACTAATCATCAGGAAAATGCAAATTAAAAACCACAAAAAGAGGTCATCTCACACTTGTCAGAAGGGCTATCATCCCCCTGATACTCTGCCAAAAAACCTCAAAGGGATAACAAAGCTGGTGAGGATATAGAGAAAAGGCAATCCTTGTGCACTCTTGGTAGGGAATGTAAATTGGTAACAGCTACTGGGGAAAACAGTATGGAGGCGCCTCAAAAAATTCAAAATAGAACTACCCTGTAATCTAGGAATGTGGCTCTGGGTATCTATCCAAAACAAATGAAATTACTATAAGGGCACCTATTGCATGGAGCACTGGGTGTGGGGAATGGGGAATGAATCTTGGAACACTGGAAAAAAAAATTAAGTAACAATAAAAAAAAGAAAAGAAAAGATATCAGCATTCCCATGCTCATCGCAACACCATTTACAATGGTCCAGACATGAAAACAATCTGAGTCCATCGACAGGCGAATGGACAAAACAGTTCACAATGGAATACTAATACTATTCCATCCCCAAAAGAAGGAAATTCTACCATTGTGACGAATAGATGGACCTCGAGGGTGTTATACTAAGGAAGATAAGACGGAGAAAGACAAAACTGTATAATCTCACTTACATATGGAATCTACAAGGAGGAAATGTCATAGAATAAGAGACCAGATCTGTGGTTACCATAAGTAGTAATTAGGTAAAGGTGATCAAAAGGGACAAACTTCCAGTTATAGGACAGATCAGTACTGAGGATGTCATGTACAACATGGCTGATGACTAGAGGTAGCATTGCTACATGGTATATTTGAAAGTTGCTAGGAGTACATGCTAAAAGTTTTCATCAGAAGGAAGAAAATTTTTTTTGTAGCTCTGAGATGGTGGTTATTAACTAAACTCACTGTGGTGATGTTACAATATATGTATATCAAGTCATTATACTGCATATCTTAAACTTATACAAGTATTATATGCCAATTTTATCTTGACAGAACTTAAAAAAAAAAAAAGAACACTGTAGCTGATCTCTGCTTATTCCACTGGGAAACACTGGTGCTGACTAATGATGTCCAGAAACCAGAATAAAGTAACAGGTTATCTAAGAAAGTCAGACCAAAGTGAACAGGAGAACGAGAAGGACAGATGGACTGACTTTAGCTAGGCGGCTATAAAAATTCCTGATAACCTATTACTGCCTACTAATGAATATTCATCTATAACTGTTTATGCAGCTTGAAGAATCAAGGAAGATCTTCCTTAACATGCTAGAAAATGGTCTCGTGAAATCAGAAGACGAAAATGGCATCCAGTAGGTACCCAAAAGTGCTTTTTAAATAAATGGAGAATGCATGGCATAGTACAATAGAGCTAGAGACCACAGGAGATCTGGTACCTCAAAGAGGGGGACAAAAAAAAAAGGTTAATAAGGGCTCATATAAAGGCAGGAAAAACTGAACAACACTGGAATTATATTGGAGATGTCACTGAGATTTTTATGTTCTTCGTAAAAATGAAGTATCACTAAGGAGCCTGAAGCAGCCTCTGCTTTGCTGTCCTGCTAATATCTGCTCTACCAGCCATGACACCGGCTATGGGATATGCGTCCCTAACACCAGAGGTTCGTCTTTGACTTCGTCTCCATGAAATGAAACCAGACTTGTTCAAGTTCATGTTTGTGATAGAGGAATTACGGTGGGTCTGAGCTGCCTTGTCGCCACACTGGAGCAGGGATGCTCTAAGACCTCAGCAGTAACCTTCAGGAGGTTACCACGCGCTCCCTCTGACCAAGCACAGGGGATCTGGGCATCGCAGAGAAAATGATGACTGTATTTTGGAACGTGCAGGGTATCTGGAAAGAGACGCGAGTTTAGCATGGGGTTGCATAGTGTGAGAAAAGTCACTGTGATTGTAGAGTCCAGTTTCCAGTAGTCTAAAAGTCTCCTCAGTTCAAATTATGATTGTCTTATACTGATGTTCTTTTTCAATCCCTAGATTACAAAATAAGGATATAGATCAGAGAAGCTATTTAGCACTCTTCATAATGTGTTCAGCTCCAGCCACCGATTTGTTACCATGGTGAGCCCCGCTGTCCCTTATTGGTGAACTACCATTGAGATCACCTTAAAAAAAAAAATCTTGTCTGAAAAATTATAGGAGCTCTATCTGGGACAGAATGCTGGGCAAGGCCTCATGGGCTGCAAACTGTACTTTCTGGAGCCCAGTGGCCCTGGCTTTAAGGAGGCTGGGGACATGGGGGTTAGGGTGTTGTCTCACCTGACCCTGCCATGGATGCCCGCTGGGATGTGTGGGGAAAAGGTGGAATCAGCCCAAGATTCCTTTCCCAGGTCAAGTGAGTGCGTTGAGAGTATATCTTATAGATTGAAAAGTCTATCTATAGTGGTTTGGAAGGCTGGACATATTCAAGCTTGTTAAAAACCGGATCCTCTGGGGCTGGATATACCTACACTTTGTGCTAGAACCTGAAGACAAATGAAAGTAGGTCTTATGGAATGAGACATAGGTAAATATCAAATATGGAAATGTCTTCATTATTTTGGCACACTTCTCAAGATACAACAATTCTGACATCATCCTTCAGAAGAGATTGGAGCCTCTTAACATGGTTTAATACAGGAAATTACAAAAAACTGTTTTTCTTCCTTTGGAATGATATTTTAGTAGTAGATCACTATAGAGGGAAATAAATCAAAAAGGACAGATAGATTCCTCTTTTACAGGGGATGTGTTTGGAAAGATAAGTGCAAAAGTGGAGAAATGCTGAGTGAGTCTGTTCTTCACAAGAAAGAAAAACACCAAGGTCCATTTACAAAATTAAAATGAGGTTAATATACATCTTAAAAAGTACAAAAGTCAATGCATGCTTGGGGACAGGCAGACATATAAAGGAAAGGGGCGAGCAGGTCTGAGGAGTATTTTTGCAATTCCCGTGAGCACAAAACATTAGGTGCAAGGAGAGCAGCTGGAATTGGACCCATCAGGACCAGAATTCAGCAGAGTGAACCTACTGCTCCTGGTTGCCATAGGAACAGCTCAAGCTAACAAAATCGAATAAAAAACTGCAAATGAAGTAAATAATGTTAGAGGCGAAGCAACCATGGCCTAGGTAACTTCACCTGAGGAGAGAGACGGCACGGAGTTTCTGAGGAATCTGTGCTATAGGTAAGAAGACCAGGAAGTGGAGCTCCATATACATAGGCCAACAGGAAATGGCATTCTTGAACACCGCCATCCTACCATCTCCCTCACCGACTTTGACAGAAATCAGTGCAACTCATAAATCAGGGATTTGTATATCCCCATTGCTTCACCCTTCACACATCCACACGCCTGCTAGCAAGGAATACGAAAGAGGGTAAAAGAGCAGCTGCTCATCCTCTTGGTGACCCAATTACATTGCCTGAGGTCAGAGAATTGTAGTTCCCTGTATTTAGACTTGCCCCTAGGCCCTCTGTACCACTCTGAGGCCCGAAGCGGGGGTTGGAGGGTTTGGGGGGGCGGTGTGAGAGTCAAAAGGCAACCCACCCCACCACGAAGTGCACAACCCTGAGCAGAGCAAGAGATCCTGAAATGCCTCTTGGTAAATATTCATCCTCCCTTATCCCCGTTATTGGAAACCCCTAGAAGACAAGCTATTGGATCCATTTCAAGGCTGACAGAAAGAATAGGAGTTGGAGATACTATACCATGTCAGGTCATTATTTCCAAAATTTGTATGAATCCTAAAGCTAAGGGCTTAGAAAATTATCCCTTTCCCAAGCTGGCAAGGGAAAACTGCAGAGGGCAGGACATAAAGTTGCCGGGGTCCTATCATGGGGAGACAGTTCTATAGGCTATTGGGGCAACGGGTCTGCTTCTCGTGTGCCTATAACTGGGTCTGAAGGCAAGCACAGAGCACTACATTCAGTTTGAGAGAGTCATTGTCACAACTCTCTGCCAGACTGACTCAAGGTGCCTCAGTGATCGTAATTCAGTTACTCCCACTTGCTGAGAAGACAAACTGGAAGCCTTTTGTACCCCAGCAATAATGCTGGGAATCCCTAAGACCAAATCATATAAATATAATGCGTATATATCTAAATAGTTATTTATTTTCTATCTTTTTTTTTTTTTTAAAGTACTGCATTCAACTACCTTTCTACTATCTCATCCAAGACCGGAAAAGAGGTTCTTCCAGGAAGAGTCTTTGCCATGAGTTTCCATCACTGGTCCCACCCGGCCCAGACAGCAGGACTCAGGGGAATGGGAAAGAGGAAGCACCTTCCAAGTCAATTCCCAGAGGCGATTCTTTAGCTAAAACCCCTGCGGTGCTAGGCCCATGGACATGGGAACAGCCCTTCAAGCGTTCTTTTTTTCTTTTATTTTTTATTAACATATAATCTATTATTTGTTTCAGGATTACAGGTCTGTGAATCATCAGTCTTACACAATTCACATCACTCACCATAGCACATACCCTCCCCAATGCCCATCACCCAGCCACCCCATTCCTCCCATCCCCACCCCTCCAGCACCCCTCAGTTTGTTTCCTGAGATTAAGAGTCCCTTAGAATAAGGACTCCATCCCCCTGCCCACCATCCTGCACCCTCCTCCTCATAAAGGCAAACGAGCAACAGAGAAATGGGGGCAGGGAACCCGGCCTCCATCCACACGTCCTCATTAATACGTGGCGCAGGTCATTCTTATTAATCGGCCCAGACCACTTTTCTCTCAACAATGGAAAACAATGTACAATTGGGGCCTAGAAACGCCGAATGCGTCCCCCTTGCAATGGAGGTGAAGATGTGGAGTTCTCCACCAAGGAAGAAGTACATAACCGCCACCAACGATGCCAACTCTCTGGGTTTCAGCAGAACAAAACTTCTCTACAGCAACGGCTTTTCTACCAAGACATGGCTGGCGGTTGGAGGAACACTCCTCAGAACATGGAGTTTGTCAGAACAGGCCTTATGGGGCTACAAAGGTCCAAATCTGGTACAGTTTCAACATCAGGAGCCAAGTGATAATCAACAGAGTTGCCAATGTTTTGTTTTGCCCAGGAAGGGCATTTTTCCAAATAGAAAGAACGCTGTCACCTACACTATCACTATAATTCCCAGAAATAAATAAACCAACCTGATAACCATTAGACTATAAAAATTACAAAAAGAACGTAAACATAGAAAATAAAAAAAGGTTGGGGTGCCTGGGTGACTCAGTTGGCTGAGCCTCGGACTCTGGGTTTTGGCTCAGGTCATGATCGTGGGGTCCTCTCACTGAGGCCCGCCATCCTGCTATGCGCTCCGAGCTCAGCAGGGAGTCTGCTTGAGATTCTCTTTCTCCCTCTTTCCTCCTGCTCTCTCTTTCTCTCTCTCTCTCTCTTTCTCTCTCAAATAAATAGATAAATCTTAAAAAAGAAAAAAATAAAAAGGTAGATCTTTCCATTCATGAAGTTAGCTTAATGATACAATTCCTATATTGTAATTTTTCTGATGACTTACAAATCATTATTGCTAGGCAGACAGGGGTCCCAGGACAGTGTCTGAAGATATCTAGGAGCCACTAATGTAGATCAGAGGCCACATTTGCTGATGGGCACAACAAAGGACAGAGAGTGGCAGCGTAGAGGCCAGAACTTCCCCCCCAGCCCTGTCCCCTCTCCCACCAGGGCAACATCTCAGCACCTTCCCCCCTCCCACTCAGCACAGGCCTAAGGACAGGTGCAGGAAACACAGGTAAAAATAGAATTGTTCTGCCTTCCCTGCGCTCTGCAGAGCATGAGGTCTTTTTGCCCCAAGGGCCCCCTGAATCTTCTTATTCTTATTTTTCTTATTCTTGCTTCCTTTCCATTGATTCCACCTGGTCAAAATTCCAGGGTCTTGCATTCTAAAACCACACAGTGGTAATCATAGGGCTAGGGTGCTAGCCACAGGCTTTTGATTCCACTGAGTATTGAAATGTCAGTTGAGACCAGGATTTCTTTAGCACCAAGTTTGTTCACCAGAATATCCACATAGGTGCTTTCATTAAACTTCACTCAAGAAATGGAAATGAGTTGGGAGTTTTTCTAGTGCATTCAATTCTCCCTACAAATGTATAATTTAAAGGTTGGTAGCTCTTAAAAAGTAAATTACACGATCAAAGGAAAAGTCTACTAAATAAACTGAAAGGTTTCTATTCTCCCAGGATTCCTGGAATTCCAAATGTGCTTCATTTTTAAGAGGTAAGCAAGGGTTTTAACACCAAAGATTTCACCTAAATGAAAATAGGTTATAATTTAGAATTAAAACACATTTCTAAAAATGCTACTGAAATCCGTTTTTACAACCCACCTCTCCCCATGTGCCCCCCAACTAAACAGTTAATTTTTTTTTAAAAATAAGCAAAATCTCTCATCAATATTCCCCCTAAGAATGCAACTATTTACCTACCACAGCATGGGCTCAAGAAAGCTTAGATGCCCCAATCCCTCCTCACTGCTCTAAGAGACTTCAATAAAAATGTTTACATTTTTTGCAATTAATATGTCAAAAACAAAACACAGCACAAGGAACTGCCTTTAGTCCAGCCATAGGAAAGCAGCTCAAGCTTTCTAGGATGACTGAGGTCATTCAGACAAGACTAACAAAGCACTGAAGGTCAACAGCAAGAAAGGAAAGAACTCCAGGGTTTGTGTAACATTAGTAAGACTAAATGTTATCACATTTGCAAAACAACACCAGAATCACAAAGCCATATGGATTTTAAATATGAGGTACCCAACTCAGAACAAAAACATTTCCCCAAAGAAAATGCAGTTTCAGTAAAGCTGTAACAGTATATTCAGGGAGGAGGAGGGGGGACTGAATCCTCCTGAGCTTTAAAAATTCCTTCCATGGGTTCTTTCACTTGAAAATGCTTCTACTTGGGATATGGAGAAATGCAAAAAGCTAGTTAACCTTAATGTTTACTCTTAAAGGTTGCAAGTAACAGTTCGTTCTTCTGCTGGTTCATTTTAGGGATGTCGGATGAGAAAGGGAGACTAACTAGCTTTTTCCATCTTGATGATGAATTCCAGCCCCATGGAAGAGCAGCGCTGGAATCCCACCATGGTTCTAGGAGAGGGTGGGAGCAGTGAGAAGCTGGGGTGAAGGCAAGGCTGCACACTTCTGTCATTTTACCAAGTTCAAATCTATGGCACTGGCCATCCAGATCACACACAGAATAAAAAAAGAGACTCCAAAAAACCCAGCTTTCAATGTCTTAATGGGGGAGGAAAAATGACTCCACAGGCGGACCATTCTCCTAATTGCAGAGCAGGAGTTTTAACAAGCTGCCTGGCAATGAATTTTTAAGTGTGCAGCCACGTCTCATTTCATGAGATTGAAGTGTGGCGCAAGGCTGTTTTTTTTTTTTTTTCATTGCAGAGGCACGAAGAATGGAAATTGCCCTGAACACTCACATGTGAGAAGCCCAGCTCATTACAAATAAGCTGAAGTCGGTTGTCCATGCAAAGTACATGTATATTTAAGGAGTAAATAACATACCCATTCCGATAGGTCACTGAGCTAGCAAAGTAAAAAACAAGACAGTAAATGGATATTTTAATGGACGCAGGTCTTACCAAAACCTTTCAAGTAATCTGAATTATCTACCGATGCTTACGGGGGGTTGGGGGGGGATCTGATGAGAATGAAGAGGGTGGGTTTCCCACCTGGTGAGTATGGGGTGATTTTAGCTAGAAGTTAGCATTAGATGTGGCATCAGATGTAAAAGTTTGTTTTTACTTCCCCTCCGAGTACAGTGCCGATGCCATCAAGAAACAAGCAAGCAGCATGCTATCACCTAAATTTGTGTGCAGCTCTTTTTCATAAATACATTTATATAAGAAAATCCACCCAAAGAAAATGGTCTATACCTACATCAGGCAAACTTGGAATTTCTTTTCATAGAAATACTGCAAACAATCATTTCGATATTTTTTTTAAACCAAAGTGGTACTTTCTTATCATGAACAAAAGTCTTCCAGATGGCATATTTTAATCGGATATGTTATCAAAAGGCCAGCTCAAAAATAAATTATGAGTTACCTGCATACATTTTCATAAATGTCAGCTTATCAGAGAAATATTAAAATCCATTATTATCAGCATACATTCCTAAAATCATAGCATAACATGCGAGAGAACTATAAAAAGGGGAAAAGAAAGGAGGGTGGAAGGGGATATGTTTAGCTGCAGTTTGGCCTGTGAAAAAAAACACATTAAAAACCTTAGTTTGGAGGTCTCTTATGATTATTTAATTTCTGAAAATGATATCTGGCTCCTTGAAGATTCTGTCTGAGCTACAGAATATATCTAATACATCCCATATTTTTCTACAAGAAAATTTAAGGAGGATTCAGGTCTCAAAAAAAAAATTAAAATGTTGGAACAAACAATCCTAAAATTTATATGGAACCAAAAAAGACTCCAAATCACTAAGGAATTGTTGAAGAAGAAAAGCAAAGCTGGGGGCATCATGTTACCTGACTTCAGGCTTTATTACAAAGCTGTGATTACCAAGACAGCATGGTGCTGCCACAAAAACAGAGAAATAGACCAATGGAGCAGAGTGGAGAGTCCAGATACAGACCCACAAATCTATGGGCAAATCATCTTTGACAAAACAGGAAAAAATATCCAGTGGAAAAAAGACCATCTCTTCAATAAATGGTGCTGGGAAAATTGGACAGCTACGGATAGAAGAATGAAACTTAGACCATTCTCTTACACCACACACAAAGGCAAACTCGAAATGGATGAAAGACCTCAACATCAGGCAGGAATCCATCAAAATCCTGGAAGAGAACATAGGCAGTAACCTCTTTGACATCGGCCACAGCAACTTCTTTCAAGACACGTCTCCAAAGGCAAAGGAGACAAAAGCGAAAATGAACTTCTGGGACTTCATCAAAATAAAAAGCTTCTGTACAGCAAAGGAAACAGTCAACAAAACAAAGAGGCAACCCACAGAAT